>CALSBZ010039212.1:0-10354 GCA_943591055.1 Gobionotothen gibberifrons | reverse complement strand
CATAGTGGCATTTTTGACAGCAATCCTGTTAGAGTTGGCCATGTTAGGCTGTAAACCGGTCTCTAGTGCTTCTGTCAATATCTATCAAACATTCCCACCAGAAATATTTCTCATTTCACAACCACTGCTAACAGATGCTAACTACACGTACCCTTCTAAAACACCATAATCAGGGCGAGGCCAGATCCACGATGCTACCTTGTTACCATGGTAACACCATGTTAAACAACATGTTAACAGCAGAGCATTAATACCTACTTCCTCACGTGTCTGGAGGTGAACTTTAAATACAACTCAATGTCGTTACTTCTAATGCAAACATACAGGAGCCTGTCTCTGGTGGTGGACACTGTAGGTCACTTTGTGAGAGGACAGAGTGAAGAGCATTACAGAGGAGAAAAGATGAGAGGAGACACCAGAGGAGAAATAAGGATATACGAGATGAGAACAGAGGAGGATGGAGACAGCAGAGGAGAAGAGAGGGCTTGTGGTCTGTGGTTAATCCCTGTTTTACTGATTTGGCAGTTACGTGGCTGCTGAGACCAGTATACTGCCAAACCTCGGCGTCCAATCTCCTCCCAATACCCTCAATCTTCATCTAAAACAATTATTAACTCCCTTCAATCGTTTTCTTGACCTGCTTATTCCAGTTCAGGGACGTGGGGGCAGCTGCACTGGAGCCTATCCCAACATCAATTGGGCAGCAGGCTTGCCGGTGCTTCCCAACAAACGTATTTTCTCGTCCTGTGATTAAACCGCTGGAATAACTCTCGGTGTAATATCCTCTCGTTAACATTAACAGCAGTCAAGGACGGTGCGTGGACATCGGGGGTGAGACGTATGTGAATCTATCAGCAGAGAACAGAGGATTTACAGTTAAGTATCTGGGCTGTGAATGGGCTCATTCCACAGACAGCACACTGCATGATAGCATGGGGTCACACTGAGCTGTCATGCACCAGTGATCTATTTCTCTACCTGTCAACCCCTCAGAGAGACTGCGACACGAGAGGGTAGCCTTTCCCTCACCCCTCTCTCTGCCTCTCCCTCCCTTTCTGTCCCTCTCTCCTCCAGCTCTTCTGCCTGTAAATGTTGTGACAGGAGGCAAACTGCTGTCTTTAGCTGAGATAGGCCTAAAAAAACAAGTTGTATTTTCTTCTGAGAAAGACCAATTTAGTCTACAAGACAAGACGAAGGCACATGTGCAAACAAACAAACAGTTTCACAAGATGTGAATTTATGAAACTGCCCGAAATGGTAAATGGACTGTACTTATATAGCGCATGTCATTCACACAGAGCAGTGTACCTTACTCTAGGACAGGGGTGTCAAACTCAAGGCCGGTGGGCCAAATCCGGCCCCCGACTTAATTGTATCTGGCCCGCAAGAGCTTGCAAAAAATACAATACGTTTATTATACGGTTTCATGCTACATGTCCCACAATGCATCTCATTTTGTGACATGCACACTGAAGAGACTTGCAATTATTTGAAATTATTTGCCCTAGATTTCTGCTCTCAGACGTAGTTAATTATGAAGTTATTTCCCTCTCCGATAATAATCCAATGCAGAGGCAATAGTGTAATATAAAACATTATTTTATATATATATATATATATAGTCTTAAAGTTACAACCGGCCCTTTGAGTGCAACCTTAATGCTGATGAAATTGAGTTTGACACCCCTGCTCTCGGACCTAACATTCACACAGCGTTGGCCATCGGGAGCAACTCAGGGCTAAGTATCTTGCCCAAGGATACATCGACATGTTGACTGCATGGGCTGGGATCGAACCCACAACCTTCTGGTTGAAACACGACCGCACTCCCTCGCAGCCACAGTCGCCCGAAATATCTTTATTGCAATGTAAATGTTTTCTAACCGTACAGAGCTATGGTTAGGAGGGGTTGGGGCGGCAGTTGCTCAGTCTGTAGGGACATGGCTTTAGAATCGGAGGGTGGTTGGTTCAAGTCTAACAGACCAAATGCTCCAATTACTACATCGGGTTGAATGCAGATGTCACGTGTGCTGAGCTGTTTACCTGTACCTGTGTGATGACTTCAGAAGGTTTCATCCGATTTCTCCGTTTCCTTTCAACGTACAGCTTGGCTGAGTTAGTAGATGAATGGTTGATAGCACTTCTTGTAAGTCACTTTGGATGAAAGCCTCAGCTAAATGTAATGATATGAAAGTGGACGGATAGGGTTTTTTTTCAGAATAAGATGTTTGTGATATTTTCGGGGTCTTGTCTTCATGAAAAACAAAAAGTGAGGTTAAAGTTGATGAAGATAGTTGTCAAACAAAAGCAACATTTAGTGTTTTTAGGAAACTGGAAGCCGACAGCGGTAAAAGTTTTACAGTTGATTTTTTCCAACAGACAAAAGTCCTCATTTCTACGGCAGCTAAAGAGCTTCATCACTAGAATGTAAAATATGTTATTGATGGTTTGCAGAAATGACTGATGCTGTCGACGTCCCAATGTTTCTCCAATGTGCAGTTACAGTGCTGCTCTCTACAGTCAGGGCTGTCCCTGGCTAACATGAGGCCCCACGCAAAGGGGGGTGCTAGTGGAGCCGAAACCGTGCGGCGCCACACTAATTGCGCCGCATAAGGGCATACACTGCAAAAACTGCAGATCTAAACAAGTGTAATACTCTTATATTTAGATTCTAAATCTAGTTGGTCTTGATTTTTAGTTTAAATAGCTTATATAGTGCTTTCTAAGTGCTTTCTTATTTTAAGAGCATGTGTTCTAATTTAGCTCCCTAAAAACAAGAATTTCATAAATCTAATTTAAGTAATTTGATGGTAAAAAGTACCCTGAGCTTCTTTTGCATTAAATAGGCTTAACTAGATTGCTTAAAATTAGTCTTTTTAATCTTATTTCAAGAGTGTATGTGCTATAATGACAGTCGGACAGCCTGACTTATTTTAAGACATCTTATCAAGTAAAATTCACTTACCGCACTGGCAGCCACATTTGCTTGTTTTAAGCGCAAGCATGCTTATATCTAGAAAGTTTGGCCTTAAATATGACAGGGCATTTTGGAAGTGTAGGTACGCCACGTTTTCGGCTCAGTTGAGGACCCCTCCGCAAGATGAGGCCCCCTCCGCAAGATGAGGACCCCTCCGCAAGATGAGGCCCCCTCCGCAAGATGAGGCCCCCTCCGCAAGATGAGGCCCCACGCAGTCTGCATGATTGGCCTGTAGGGAGGGACGGCCCTGACTACAGTGCTACTCACTCTCTGTACAGTAAAGTACACTTGCCCCACTTTCTTCCGGATCAATCATTACTTTTTAAACAGCGTTAACAACTATGTCTTGAATGTTTAGCTTCACAGTTTGTCTACATAGAAGATTTAATACATGTTGTTAATTTCTCCGCTGGTTCAAATCCCATGAATGGCCGTTCAAAGGCTTCCAACACTTGAGTGTAGTTCCATCAAAGAGAGAGAGAGGCCAGTTTGAAAGCGCCAAGGCCTCTGCCTGCTGGATAAATAGGGCTGTTCTGTAGTAGATAATGGCTGTGAGTCACATATTATATTTATCCAACTCAATAAAGCAGGAGCAGGCAGGCAGATTACTCTGCCCTGAGTCAAGGAGATAATGATATCTGGCTGCTAGCCGGCCTAGAACAGGCTCCAGATCAGCAGGCGGAGCAGGAAGTGCAGCTAAAGGAGTTGTATGTGGATCCTGTTGGCAGGAGACTTCTGTGGCCTCGCTACGCTCAGACTGCTTGTGTCAGCCCTCCTCTGTTCCCTCAAAGTCACCTTCTTTCTTTGCTTACACCCAAACTGTCCTCTGTGGAGGACATTCCACACTTAATCACCTTCTGGTCAGAAAAGAACAAATATAAAAGCTTAAACCAAAGTTGTGTTATTTAATAACCTGCACCAATGTGTGCTAAAGACATCTGAACCTGTTGCACAGAAAAGCAATGTTTGTATACAGATGAGAGCAGATAACAAAGGGGACATAAGACAGGTAACATCCGTATGATAAGTGTCCTGGCAACGGTCCTCCTGTCTGTCGAGTGCAAGAAAACAGAAGGGTTTGTTTGAAGACTCGAAGTCCAGGACTCAGATCAGGACCCAGGACTCATATCAGGACCCAGGACTCATATCAGGACCCAGGACTCAGGATCCCAGCGTAGATAGACACCAAAAAGAAATGTGGGGGAAGCTGGGTTATTCGGAACATGAGAGTACACGCTTCCAGTCTTTATGCTAAGCTAAGCTAATCAACCCCTAGCACTGGCTCTATACTTTGATACACAGATGGTACCAACATTCAACAGGCTATAAAATGCATTACAAAATTGCTTTAATCACTGAAAGGAAATTTTGTAAACTTTAACATTAACTCCATTGCATACTATACAGAGACGTTTCAGAGGAGGTCAGGCCTTTGAGGAGTACTTGGCATTTATTTAATTATTTATATAGCACTTTTCAGCATGTGGCGATTCAAAGTGCTTTACAGATTAAAAGCAAACGAATAAGCATAAATACATTATTAAAAAGGCATTTAAAAACAGGCATAAGGTAATGAAATAAATGAAATAAATAAACACAGCAGGTACAGAATACATGACTGAAAAGGCATACTGTAGTGTGAGTATGGGCAGCTCAATTAAAAGCAGCGGCAAATAGGTGCGTTTTTAATCGGGATTTAAAACTAGGAAGTGTTTCGGCGGACGTGCACGATTTAGGCAGTTTGTTCCAGATTGTCGGGGCATAATAACTAAAAGCTGCTTTTCCATGTGTAGTGGTTATTCTCGGAACAGAGAGACCCAGAAGACCTGAGACTCCTGGATGCTTCATAGTGATGGAGGAGGTCGTCTATATACCTCGGTCCTAAGCCATTTAGCGATTTAAAAACTAGCATTTTAAAATCAATTCTTTGGCTAATGGGATAAGGCTCTTTCATCATAACCTTGCCATCGTGATCATCTTGAAACCTCCTCTAGCACTGACGCAACAGCTGCTCCATCCTCTTGTGTGCACAGACAAATGAAATAAACTGTGAACAAAATCTTCGTCAGGCTTTTTCCAACATGGAATAATCACCATTGCTCTAGTGATTACTCTGATGCATACAGAAGAAGCCTAATTTACAACAAAGCAGCGCAAATATCCTCGGAGGGACACGCTGCGCAGACAGCTCGCTCAGCCAGGCAGAGAGAGAGACACTCCAAGCTCACTTTGTTTCACTCTGCTCTCCTTGGTCATAAGGAGAGTCCATTCCAGTTTCTACCTCTTTGAAGGTGACAAGTGATAAGGATAGATTATCGTGAGAGCCCAGAACTCCTCAGGATAATCCTTCACAGACAAAAGCACCCGGACATCTCAGCTTGTTATTTCTTCTTTCACTAAACTCAAAGTGCTTTGTTTTTTTTTTCCGTGGCACGGCTGTTTGACTTCTTACATTTGTTTTAATCAAGGCTTTATGGAGACATGATTTGAGATTGTTTGGTTGAGATGCAGCAGGTTGTCTGAAGTCCCAGCCCCTCCTCTCGCCTGTCTGATTGCTGGAGAGACGACTGTATGATTACACACGCTCTGATTGGGATGCCGTGGCTCTGTTAAAGTGTCAGTCTCTGCAGAACAATGCAACGGGACAATTACCTGGCTTCAACCAGCTGGTATCACTGACCACGATATGGAGGGACGGAGAGACCTTATCATTTGGATTTGATTGATGATTTCCTTTAGTTACGGTACGTCCACACAGCCACGTTAAAAAAATCTTGGAGGTGGGCGTGTCTGAAGCTTGGGGGATTTTTTTGCGACCAACAACCAATCACATGATTCTCCCACCCCGACATACAAAGCAATAGCAATGTTAAAACTAAGTGGATATAAAATCCCCAAACAGGCGAAAACCTACCTGTTCCACCCACTGTCTCTGCCACCTCCCTCCATGCCTGGTTCCTCCGGTTCGTATCCCGGTAAGTT
Organism: Gobionotothen gibberifrons; assembly: GCA_943591055.1. Classification (NCBI taxonomy): domain Eukaryota; kingdom Metazoa; phylum Chordata; class Actinopteri; order Perciformes; family Nototheniidae; genus Gobionotothen; species Gobionotothen gibberifrons. Next base: position 4,395 of record CALSBZ010039212.1, on the reverse strand, counting down.
AATAGGGACTGGTCATAAAGAACCGGGTGATTTGCTACCGCGATAACTCATTTCTCCTCCGTCTTTAGGAATATAGAAAATGAACTGCGGTATGTCACTCCCAGCTTGCACGCGGTTTGATTGGCTATCGCTTGTTCTGTCAGATTTGCATAAACGGGATTTGATTGGCTGACGCTTCCACCTCAGCTTCAAAAGTTGAACATTGCTCAACTTTTGAATCCTGGAAATCTTCGCTTTGCTTCCCACAATGCAGTTCGGCGAAAAGTGAGGCAACGTGACGTCACCCCATTCAAAGTCAATGGGCAGAAGCGTTGGAAGATTTTTTAACGCTGCTGTGTGGACGGGCCGTGAGAGCCTTCTCTGTGGCAGCCCCGAAGCTCTGGAACTCCCTCCCCCAATACCTCCGTGAGTCTGAGTCCCTCACCCTGTTCCAGTCCCGCCTCAAAACCCACCTCTTCAACTCTGTATCCATAACTTTGGGTTCAAGAAAAGCGCTATAGAAATATAATTTAATATTATTATTTAGTTATGATCAGCTTCTTCCCTTTAGATCATGTTGTTTTACAAGATGTTTGTAATGTGTTATCTTTGTAACACCCAGTACAGGGGCAGACTACAACGGCTCCCTGTAGCTTTGACACAAATAGTATTTTCTGTTGCACTGCATACATGTTTTCGAAAGGTACCGCTCTTATCTTGGAGTTCTTTTTAACTGTTTTAATATTTGAAGAATGCCACTTATGACTATTTACGATGCAAACACATCAAAATGAACATATTACATAACATCCAATCCACTTTATTTCTATAGCACATATTAAAAACAAGTGCTTCACAGCAGACATAACATAAGGGCTATGGACAGACAAATAAAAGCATAACAATCGATAAAACATAGCTCAAAACTGACTCGAAAAGAGGTGGGTCTTCAGGCGGGACGTTTGAAGGGTGGGCGACAATTTGACATGGGGGGGGCAAGTCGTTCCAGAGCCTGCAAAAAAACACATTTCATAATGGGCTGAATCAATGACTGACTGTTCAACTAAAACAGTGACATTATTCAGAACTTACTGATTTGTGTCCTTTATTTGGATAATGACTTGATTTGAAGAATGCCACTTGAGATATTGCTGGCTTACCGAGCTGTGAAAGGAACAGCTCTTTTCTACATCCAGGCCTTGGTTAAACCATTTGTGACCCGCTCTATCGAAATCAGTCGGAAGTCGCAACGGCTCATTTCAAAATAAACGTGGATTTGCGTAAAAAAATAGTTTTTCGGGGTTCGGGTGTTTTGTTTGATTTTAAATAAACAAAGTCTTGGTTTTCAGAATATGAAACTTTTATTTCCAAAATCACACGATAAATACATTTTTGAAGCTTGTGACGGCATAATTACAAGCGGAGAACGGAGTAACTTAATGTCACAGCAGGCATAACAACAGCCGGTGTTTCTCGTGAGGGTTTTCCCCGGGAAACACAATACACACAAACGCAAAAATACACAAACACACACGTATACACACACACACACACACACACACACTCGCGAGCTTCCCCCAGACCAGTAATCCAAACGAAAATATCTTCCCTCCGTAGTATTTTGATAATTTGCTAATAACCAATCAGATCGATCCAGAGAAGAGGAAACTTTGAAGGCCTTTTTCTCAAAATGATGACTCGGTGACAGTCATTATATAATGTGACATATTTAGCTTAATATTTGGAGTACAACAACAATCCAGATATCATTAGAAAGCTAGGAATCTCCTCTTTCCAACAGTATATACAACTCAAAATGTGTTTTAGGGTCAATGCGACTGATTTCGATGGAGCAGGTCACATTTACTCCGGCACATGCACTTCGCTCCGCGTCAGCCAATCAGCTCGCTGCTCCATCTCTGCGAGGTGGACCCATGCAGGTACCCCTCAAAAACACACCTGCTGGCCCTCCTGGCTCCTAAATGGTGGAACGAGCTCCCCGTTGACATCAGGACAGCAGAAACTCTGCATGTATCCGTCGCACACTGAAAACACATATATTTCGACGGTACCTTGGCAATTAAGTTATTGCTGAGAGAGAAAAAAAGAAGTGAATTGAACTTGTAACTGTATATATCTGCACTTTCCTTGTTGTTTCGGAGTTTATATCTTTATGGTTTTTGCACTTATTGTAAGTCTCTTTGGATAAAAGCGTTAGCTAAATGATATGTCATGTAATATAAGTTCCTACGGTCATTAAAAACCTGGAAAAGTCATGGAAATTCAAAATGCTAATTCCAGGCCCTGGAAAAGTTATGGAAAACAATATTTTTCCCAAAGTGTTGGAAAAGTCATGGAAATGTAACTAAAGTTGCATTAAATATAATTTATATTTTATCTAATCGCCAAAATAGTAATACTATAATGATAATAAATACTGTATCGTATAGTAATGAAACGTGAAATGGCATTTAACTGACGAGGTGTTTTGCTGGTGAGAGATTTGAGTTGCTTTAGCGTGTAGAAGCTAGTAAGCCTATTTGATTTGTTTTAGATAGGCACAACATGTTTCATATGCAGACCTTATTCTCCAGCATGTTAAAATAAAAATGTTTCAGTGGTACCGCTTTTTGGTCATGGAAAATTAGGTAAAGGTCATGGAGAAGTCATTGAAAATCATTGGTGAAAAAGTGTATGAACCCTGGTAAGTTCAGGCAGCTGGACGACTCAGTGGTTGGAGCTGGCAGCCCATATATACTTTAATAAGATTTAGGGCCATGTCATCCCGTCTATCTCCCCACTTCACCGCTGTGTCTGTAATGAAGGAACACTCTGGCCCAGAAAGAAAAAAAAGTATAAAGGTCCGAAGTCGGTAAATATGTTTTCCATAACAATGAAGGGAACTCAAATAGACCTACACATGAACGTATTTGTCTCCTCTTAATTAGATGATGGTATTTTCCTTTTATATATATACAGTCTATGCTTATAATAAAACAGCAATACAGTACACGAAGTTATCTGTATTGCTTTTCTATATGTTCATAGATGCAATCAAATATAGTTGTTGTATATTTAGTGTAACTGTATATAGGGAACTATGTATCCAACTTTGTAATCTTTGTCATCAAATATGTTTTGCGACTAGACAGTTTTTTATTTGGTGGCAAAATGTCTCTTTTTGTAAAGGTTGTGAACCCCTGACCTAGTACAATGTGCTTTGGCAATACTGTTTTGTTTAATATGGTCATGCCAATAAAGCTTCTTTGAATTGAATGGGGTACACTACAGCAATGACAATAACTCTAAGTGTAAAATATATCAGTATGTATATTAAATTGTTTTGAGATTTAAAAAGCAAATACTTAACAATTGAGAGAATACATATTTAGATGCCTAGAAAAAACAAATGGTATTGCATGTTCATTTGATGTTGTATAACAAACAGATTAGTGCATTGTGTATAATTTCTAGCATTAATATTTATTGTTGAATCCAGACACATGTGTGATTTGGTTGTGTTGCAGGGAAACAAAGATGGCTTTGTGTGACATACGTGAACAACAAATACTTTGGTGTAGTATAATTGTATTTTTATAGGCTCTCTCTGTATTCCTCTTAGCTGAATCCGCCATTCTTCTCTACTAAAATATAAATATGAACCGTGTTAAGCTCCATAACCATATTTGCGGAATGAGATTTCTACCGCTGTGAGATTATTAAATGAACACCGCGGCAGTAATGAGAAAGCCTTCCTCACATGTCTCTCTCTGCTGGGGACAAAGCGAGGTGAGCGGAGGGAGCAGGTCTACTCACCAAAATATGAAAATCAAATTAAAGTTTTATGTCATAATTGGATGTCATAGCAGTCAGACTCTGTGTACAGCTGTGCAAGGTTATTGCAGGTGTAAAAATAGATTTGTGTCAAGCTTAAGTTTTTGTAAAAACAAAACAGGTCTATAGAGATTAACAGTTTACAGGTACAGAACACTTGGAGAATTATTACTTTTCCCTTTTCTAGCTTTATTTTAGAGGTATGACAGATTGAGGAATGAATTGTAGTGTCATTTGTCTTGAGGACATTTTGGTTTAAAAACAGCGAAAGCTTTACAGTAAATCTCGAACTAATCCTTAAATGTAAGATTATAAATGCACAGTGCGCTATAGTTGAACTTCAGTTGAAGGGCATTTTGATTTTTAAAGGTCCCACGTCATGGCCATTTCTACTGATCATAATTCCATTGTTGAGGTCTACTAGAATAAATGTATATTGTTCAATTTTCCAACGAAAATGTTCCAACAGCGAAACCCAGCCCGAAACACACACACACCCGCAGCCTGGCTGGGAGTTTGTGTGTGTGCCCAGGCTGAGTTCCGCGGTGTCTCGCTGTCTCGCCGACCCCACACCAGTGAGCC
>CALSBZ010039196.1:0-12502 GCA_943591055.1 Gobionotothen gibberifrons | reverse complement strand
TATTTTAACCGCCGGCCGACAGGGGGCGAAAGAGACGAGTGAGCGATACAGGGAGAGAAACACAGAAGAAGAGATGAGAGCGCAGCAGAGAGAAGCGGAGAGGATATCTGTATAGTTCAATGTTCATTGACAATACATATTGAATTGTACTTTCTTTATTTGATTGGCAGTCAGTTGTTGATTACATGCAGACGTTGATAAAGCTACAGGTTACTTCAATATCACACTAATTCATGAAGCAACTTAGACATTTTGATGTTCCGGACCTTTGCATGGGGACATTTTCTTATTCTTTGTCATGTTCTCAGTTCTTATTACTTTATTAAGGCCTGCTTCATAATGTACTGTCTCTAAATGTGTGTTCTCTCTTACAGACAGATTTCAAAGAGGAAAAGGAAGTGTCACGAAGAAACTTGCATTTCATTTGATGTTATAATTTGTATGCATGTAGGCCTATATCTGTTGTATACTGTGTTTATACTTGAAAAATACAAATATTTCAGCATCTGAAGTAACTTTTATATACATTTGGGTGAGTAAATGAGAAAATGTAAAATGCGCTGTCCCACGGTAATTCAGAAGGCTCACAGGTCACATTCCAAACATTATTTAAAACAATACTGTAGGTGCTTTCCCACAGTTTACAGTTTGATTTGTATAGAGGGATTAGCGCTGTGGCTGAATGACCAGCCATTACTGTTGATTTGCATACTGTAGAGCAGGGGTGTCAAACTCAAATACACAGTGGGCCAACATTACAAAATGGGTACTAGTCGAGGGCGGGACTGGTTCAATGTTTATTGCAAAACTTATTGAAATGAACTTATTATACATATTAAACCTGGAACTAACAAAGCTTAAATTATTGCCTATAAAAACAACATTAAACATTACATAATCAGGTGCATTCATTTCTTATGGCTCTATCTGCAGCTTTTCCGGAGTCATTTCTTATGATTACATTTTCCCACAGGCCAACAACAGCTTCAACAAAACTATTCCCCTCAAAGAGAAAACCAAACATGCCCTGTTGTCGTGAGAGAAAAAGTGCAGAAGGAAACATCCATTAAACTCAGTATGCTGCTCTGTGATGCGTGAGCTGTATGCTCGAGTCTTCCTGCCTGTCGGCCTGTCAGATCTTGTAAAAGTAGAAGTACTCAGATCTTGTACTTGAGTAAAAGTAGAAGTACTCAGATCTTGTACTTGAGTAAAAGTAGAAGTACCAGAGTGTAGGAATACTCTGTTACAGTTAAAGTCCTGCATTCAAAATGTTCCTCAAGTAAAAGTATTCTCATCAAAATATAGTGAAAGTAGCGACAGTAAAAGCAGTCATTGTGCAGATTGGTCCATTTCAGAATAATAGATATGATATGTTTTATAATGATTGATCATGAAAGTGTTCTCAAAGCTGGTAACGGTGCAGAAGAAAAGTAGTGATAGAGTATAAATATCAAATAGCCTATTCCAACAGATTAAAACATTTTCCCATGCTGCATATGTGCATGATCCGTGGCACACTCATAACGCGCATGGCACGAGGGATTTTTGCTATTGGGACTCGGGTTTGAGTCCAGCATGAACAGAATAGAATAGAGGATTCATAATATTGTTTGTCGAGAACAAAATGAACGATCAAGCAGCATTTTAAATTCTAAATATCCCTGCAAATATAGCAATGACATTTCTGACAACAGCAGCGTCCAGCAATACAATGAGGAATGTGGAGCATCTTCTGAAGCAGTACTTTAGTTTAGGCTTCTCAAATAACGAAATAGTTGATCTTTTGGCACATCAGCATCAGATTATCATAAGTATTAGAACTTTGAATAGGTTGTGCAAGAAACTATGTCTATTTTATTTCGAAGAAAGAACCAAACGGATTTGGAGGAGATTGTCTCCTTTCAGCTAACCAGGAAGTGTTTTAGCACACCACGTGACGGATCTGAGCGAATCACGTTCGACAACAGAAATGTTGTCGAACCCTTGTTCACAGGTCTCACTCATGGTCTCACTGCTTTCACACCGATTTGCATACTGTGTAGAGTGAGCAATTAGTTTATTCCCTCAGACGCAATTCAGGGGGGGAGGGGGGGAGAAAGTGTTCTCAAAGCTGGTAAAGGTGCAGCTAGTTTGAATGACTTTGTATACTGCAGGGAAGCTTGTGAATTTACTCCAGGTGGAACTAAAGTCTGATTTAAGACTTGGTTATATTTCACATCATTCATCCACATCTGTGAAGTAACTAAAGGTATTAAATACCATTTACCTCTGAACTGTAGAGGAGTACAATAACAAAGTAGCAAAACATTGAAATACTTAAAGTACATCAGTAGTCAAAACATCTCTTTTTATCACTCCATAAATCAGAAAACACTGTCAACAGTATGATTTGCCTAATGTGGGACAGTCCTAAAAGGGGCATGGATTGTGCAAGAGCAATGGTTATTTACAGGGCTTTAGTCTTCTAATGCATTATTTTAGATATTTAAGGTGAAGGGTAAATTATATTAAATAATTGGGGGTATCTGGGGCGTAATTGGGGGTAATTGGGGGGCTCTGTTCAAATGGTATGACAAAGTCAGGGATAATGTTAGGGATAAATGTCTGAGTTTAAAAAATGGCAATTAATTTAAGCCCAAATATTCATAGTAATTTAATAAATCCTTCCAACACACGTTGTAAAAAATAGCCTAAATTAAGAAATCATTCCAATAGGTCAGTAAAAAAATAAAAGTGATTAGTCGAATATGCATAAATCTGTTCTTATTATACATCCATGGTTAGAACGACTCCATTTCCGCATTCCAGCTGTCCACATTCCTGGATTCACGTCTTTCTCTTCCGACATTCCAGGCCTTCCAGCCAGGCCTTGGGGGACACACGCTGTAGTACATATGCCGGGCCTGTAAGTGGCGCTGTAACTCCCTCCACAAAAGCAGCGAAGAAGCATAGTTGTCATGGTTGCCCTTCTGTTTATTCTCCACGTTGGGGGCAGAGGGAACCGGGCAGAGTTTTTCACCAGTCAATGTGTATTAAAGTTGAAATCTTCCGGACAAAATTATAAAAGTGCCGGTCAAAGGTCTTCTTTGTTATTTATTGAGCTTTAAAACAAATGAATAACGACTCTATAGGCCTATAATATATAAAATACACTGAGCCTCTCTTTTTCCTCCCTCTCTTCGGGCAGCTGTCTCATGCAGCAGCTTATCCAGTAATGAGTGACCCGGCCGACAGTACAAATAAACATATTTATAACTAGTTTAGGTAGTGAATATGAGGAGAAGAGGCGTGTGGATATAAGCAATTAATGTAACATGTCGAAATCTGTTTTACGCGATGTCACAACGGACTATTTTTCTTAGCGGATGCATGTCAATTTATATCAATACATACAACTATTTTTTAAATCAATAAAAACATTTTCTAAATCCATAAAAGCATTTCAATTAATATTGGGAGTCATGTCGTTACTTTGTTGAGAATTTGGCCATGTAATAAACGGGATAATTTGCAGCGACTTGTTCCTTATGGGGAACACCCTTCATGATGAGCAAGATCCCTCCGCTACACCGTCGAGGCACCATTAAAATATAAATATTTGTAGTGAGTTACTGACGTTCATATTGAGTTTAAGATGATGATTAATTTAGGATTAAAAATCGAGAGCCGGGCTGCATTTCCTCCCGTTCGTTTTTTTCGACTACAGTACATTAAGTTCCGCTGACCGCTGTACATCCAGCGTACTGTACAGTATCAGACTTTATTTCACATGAGCACCAGTGTGGAACCCCACTGCACCCCCTGGTGGATCAATGATCCATTGCAGCTGGCTTCATTATAATTACATTTATTTAAAACGGGGGCGGTCTCAAGTCAAGCTGGAGGCTTTCCCTTGAGCGAGGGCAGACCACTTACCAATCACTGCCCTCGCGTTTCAAACTGTCCGAAAGTAAGTGCTTCATCTGTACCTATTTGTTTTAGCAAAGCCTGTTTTTTGTTTGTGATTCACAATTGTATTTTTTATTTTCTAAAATGTTTTATTATTTATAACGGCTCAGGTCCATTCAAGCATTTTGCAAAACAGACGGATCTTTATTTCCATGTTGTATTGCCTACAGTTAGGTTAGTTATCATTATTGATAATTTGAAAGAACATTGTTTTTGTTCGAGCAACCTAAAGAGACATATTTTTTGCTCAAAACAAGCTGTTATATAGCTTTGGCATATGTTTTATAGCCTACATTTGAATTGTGTTTGTGTGTTGTCAATTTGGAAATGCAGTTTTCTGAATAAAATAATAGAAAACGTTTTTTGTGGCACGCTTTTTATTCGATTAATCATAGAAATAATCGACAGATTAATTGATTATCAAAATAGTTGTTAGTTGCAGCCCTAGTACCTACGCCAGGATCCTGTTTGCGGACTTCAGCTCTGCCTTCAACACCATCAGGCTAACGGCCTCTGTGAGTGGTTCCATCGCTCCATGAAGGCGGCCCTCAAGGCCGGCCTTACTGACGGTAATTGGTTCGACAAGCTGCCTTGGGTGATGCTGGGCCTGAGGACCGCGCCTAAAGAGGATCTTCAGTGCTCCACGGCCGAGATGGTTTACGGCCAGCCGCTGAGGGTTCCGGGGGATTTCCTCCCCAACGCATCGGCTCCCTGGTCGGCGACGGCCCAGCGGGTTTTTACTGCAGGACGACGCTGAGGCCTTTGCTCCGATCCCCACTGCTCGGCACGGAACACAGGTGTCCCGGGTTCCCGGGTTCCCGTGGAGCTCCGCTCGGCGGGGCATGTGTTTATCCGACACAACGCGCACAGAGGCCCCTTGCAGCCCCCTTACGATGGGCCTTTCCGGGTCTTGGAACACGGGGCCAAGCACTTGGTGGTCGACCTGGGTGGCAGAGCCGAGCACGTCTCGGTGGACCGGGTGAAGGCTGCTCACCTGGACTTGGACCAGCCGGTGGTGCTGGTTCGACCTCCGCGACGGGGCCGCCCCCCGGCCTCGACCCCTGTCACGGAATTGGGGCCTACGGTTCCGGTCCCAACTCTTCCAGCGGCCGCCCTTTCAGAGGTCGCCTCCCCGGCTCCCGTTCTTCGGAGTCGGGGTGGTCGGCTTGTCGTTCCTCCCCACCGCACAGCCTTTGTGTATGAGTGAATTCTGGGGGGGCTTGTGTGGTGACAGTTACGGGACATAATTCACTGTGTGTGTTGCAACCCAGACCCGTTAGTGAGGGCACCAGGGGGAGGGTTCATTCATGCTAGCTGGTTATACAGAGCAGCTCATGTACTCACTTTGTCTGGATTAATGATAATAAAGTGTGGAAATCCATTCTGAATGCACTGCCTCTGACTCCCGTTCATCGGCTCTACAGTACACAATTTAAACCAATCAATGTTGTGTAATCAACAAGGATAATCTGGTGTTTTTGAGTTGATGAGTAGTGCAGATATCACTGTAAAATCAATCGACAGTAAAGAGAATACTTACTTCCGGGTGTAAAATCCTGCGTTATCCAATGGGAATGGACGCTCACATTGCTCTCCGTAATACAATAAAGGGGACATGATCAAATCGGAATATAATGTTCTTTTGAAAAACGTTAACTAAAGGGAACAATCTATTTGACACAGCTGAAGCTCTGGCCTTCCTTAAAAAATAACTAATTTAATAAAAATCACAGTTGTATTACACACAATGCACTGTTTTTTTAGAACAAAAATTGGTAAATAATGCACCATAATACATTCTGACGAAAAACAAAAATGATTATGAATACAAATAAAATAAAAGAAGCCTCCAGTGAGTTACTACAAGCTATAAAGTAGATTTTAAAAACGTTTTATAGAATAAAAGCTCACTTCAGGACGTTGTAGAAATGCGTGTGTGCACCACGACAAAGGAGCCTCATTAACTTTACATTGGGGTTGTTTGCGTGGTGCAGACACGTAAATGTAACAAAGTTTGTGACTTTTTGTACATGCACCTTAGCCGCTTTGGTATTTGCACTGATAGTTTGAGCCTATTACTGATATTGCAATGAACATGACTGCACCTGCTACTGTTTACACTACATGGGACCCAGGTACTTGGACTGTTCTGAATGCTGTTTGAACTGATTCCTTCTATGAGTTTTAACCCCTAAAGTGACATTTTATTTTGTTTTACTTGATCTCTGGGCCTTATTTTATTTATGTATGTTACTTGAGATCTATGTCAGTGCCTTACTGCCCCCTGCTATGCTTATATTGGCAGGCTGTTTACCTATCTATGGATGATATTATAATTACTATTTTATACATATATATACACTTGAGTTTTTTTGTTTGTTCACTTTGATACTGTTCCGTGTGTAAGAGTTGGTGAGGACCTGATCATTTATTCCGGGAAATTACTCTGACCTACTAATTGACCTAACCAAAGTTATTGAGTCTATGTAAGTTTACTGCTTGGCTCAGATCCACCAAAGTCAGCAATATCTCACCTCTATTAACTCCCCGAAGAACCAGGTTCAATGAACTGCTGTTTCAATTCAGACAACTCTCTTAAATCTGTTTAAGCCATCCCGAAGGATTTTGATATCAGTGAATGAGGTGTGGTCCTACCTAAGTGTGGGTGTGGCAGGGTGCAATCTTACCTTTGAAGCAGGAGAGGAGATCGCAGATGTCTTTTAAGTTGTCCCAATCCAAAAGGTGGGATCAGTTTATTTGAAGAAAAATAGGTCCAAACTAATACAGGGTTTTTACCTTCTCTCTTTACAACATTATAGTCATACTAAACCTATCATGCTCTGATCATGATCTAATATGAAACTTTAATTCACAGTTTTACATTTATTACCAAAATTGTAATTTCAACTGCCCAATTCAGTTGTGATTTTTAAATCTCCCGATAGAATTTAGAGGTCTTACCTCATAAAAGGCCGGTGATTATAAAAAGCACATTCAACCTTTCATTCACCAAAACAGTTCATTTTCTCATTTCGACATTCGTATACTTCAACTAGTCCCGCATGAATTCGGAGGGCCTTTCCTCACAGGTCGCAGGGTACTAACATTCAACAAACATCAATTAATTCCACAATTCAATTCAAACCAGACATATTCTATGGCTATGACATAACCACCTTTTTGGGGCCTCTATCTTTTTCTCCTTAAGTCAGGAGCCCCCCTCCCTGTGTACTGCTGTGAGGGAAGAGGGAAGAAACTGTCTCTCCCTTATCAGTGAAAAACCATTATAGGCCTTACACACTCAACTTAACAAACCACTTGTGTTTTGTTTATACTGTAAATATAGAAAATCATAAAATATGAAGCATTCTCATTGTGGGTTATATAAGAATATAATTGAGTATATTCAATTATAACTAACTTTCGTTTTAAAGGAGAGGTGTCATGGCCATTTCCACTGATCATAATTCCATTGTTGAGGTATACTAAAATAGAAAAATACTGTGCAATTGTCCATACTCACATTGGTTTCACATACAGCATCTCTGTAAAGTATGTGTATTCACCAGTATTCACTCTCTCCACTAAACGGCTCGTTGCAGCTCTTGCCCCCCCCCCCCCTCCCTGTGAGCCCAGTGTGCTCCGATTGTGAATCGTGCTGAGCTCCGTGGAGGTGTGGTTTCCTTGTTTAGCGATACACAGCCAAACACAGCCAAACTCAGCCAAACTCAACCTGAGCACACACAAAGTCACAGCCGAAATAAAAACAATAAGTGTGGCTTGATATTGAGTAAGAAAAATGTTTATAGGTTGATAAACGCTGTGAGAATGGGTCTGCAGAGAGAATTTCGCCGCGATCCCAACTGTCTGTTATCAGCCTGCTGCAGGGAGCAGAAATCAGCAGAGCTGCCTGCACTGAGTGTGTGTGTGGATTGGTCAATTTGGACCAATCAGCGGGGGCTTAACGTAACGGCTCCGTGGACGTAACGTAACGGCTCCACGGATTGGCCCATTTGGTTCCGGGTACCGCATGACCGTATCGCGTCATAGTTCTGGGCGTGGCTACTGGGTATTCCTACGACACAGTACTCAGGAAGTAAATAATGGATGATGACGTTTCACCAACGAGGTGTTTTGGGGAGGTATTTTCTGTTTTAGAGTTTTACTCGCGACAGGGTGTACTTTAAGGGTTTTGACTCTGCACACCGTTTACATGCAGAAAAACCTTCATAACACAAGCGGACGGGGAATAACCGGAAAAGCATGACATGTCACCTTTAAGTATTCATCCTGATTTGGAGATCTCAACACGTGTTACAATGGGCTTCCCGCTTTTAGTATAGGGAACGGGTCCCCGGAAGATAAGTTCAGCTGTTGAGCTTTGAGCTATAGCGCTCAGTCAAGGTTTGTATTTGGGATGCTCCAGGTATGGTCACATTTGGGTTTATGGGTTGTGTTTTGTTTATTGTTTGTCTATTTTTGCCTTCGCTTGCTGATCTCCTGGAACGCCAGAGGAATGAACAAAGCCATTAAAATTGGTAAGGTCTTGACTCGACTGCAACATCTTAAAGAGGACATTATATTTTTACAAGAAACACACTGTGGAAGCTATTCAGTATTTTTCACATTTATTTAATGTATTTATTTGTTTTGTAGAATTAATTAATTTACAGCCATATTATTTAAGTTAAGTTGTGTTCCAGCTAAAATGCTTTTATTTTGAAGGTGATGGGTCCGTTTGGGCACACAGCTGGGTTTATTTAAGTCAATCAGGGCACACAGCTGGGTTTACTTAAGTCAATCAGGGCACAGCAGCAGTGTGTGGGCACCGGGAAGGTCTATGGTTTTTTACCAGTATCAGGGCTGAGTTCAGCAAACATTTCAACACCTTTTGCTGTATTGTTCTTGCCAAGGTGAAGCTAATAAATACCACAAAACGTCGATGCCTTGTCTGGACAATGGACTCATTACCAACTCATGATCTGCGTAAGATCCACTATACCTGGTGCCTCAGTGGCCTTTTGAAACTTTATTGTTGTTGACAAATAGCCACTACAAAAAGTAAAAAATCTCCCTTATTGAAGCGGACACTTTTATTGTTGTTTTGGATTTTTTGCACTGCATGGACGTTTGGACTGGAATCACCACCACGCTCAAACGGAGATGATCATGCTGATCAAAGGACAAAGGAACATGGACGCCGGCGCATCAGCGTTTGATCTGGAGAGCTGAGACAATGCTCATTGACTTTGTGAAACTTTGAATTGCCTGTTAAAGACACGATCGGAGAACAGAGGACCACCCACGGCTTAAATGGACGCCGCACAAACCTACTCCACAACAACATAACATTGGTACGTGAAGGATAATCTGTCAGCTTTATTGGAAAAAAGCAAACTTATTTGGAGTGACTGAATTACTGTTTCGCTACATGTTGATGAATATTGGGAGTTGTTGGACTTGAAAAGACATTTATTCATAAATCTCCGACGTGAAGTGTCAATATAATTGCCTGTGTGAACTCAATCAGACAATATGGAGCAGCTGGTTGAGACAAACGAGACAATGCCTGTGGTTGATTCAAATGTTTCAAGTGTGGAGAATGTTGCTCCGCCCGAGTCCTCTGTAAAACGGGGCCTCAAGTTTACCCCAAAAGGCTTGGCGTTTTACATAGAAACGTGCCAAGAAAAGAGATCGGCAAAAATCAAGCAGGCCAAGAAATACATTGAACCAATACGTGTCGGGATGAAATCTACTGACAATGTGAAGTCTGTGCGAGCTCATTTGTGCAACTTCATCAAGTGTTATGAGGACGCTAAGGACATGCATGAGTCTTTCATAGATATGGATTTGCCCGAGGAGGAGGTCAAAAGGCAAAATACATATTTCAATGCAACAATGATGACATTTTGTAATTTCACTGAGTCTGTAAAGGATTGGTTGTCTACTGCTGGGAACCCTCATGTGGAATCAAATGAAAATGTTGACAATGAAGTGGAAAATAATGACAATGATGTTAGCAATGTTGATGTTGAAACTGATGTTGAGACTCAAACTAAACAAAGTGCTGTTATTGATGATATCAATCCGGAGGACAGTGCCTCTAACATTTCAGGTCCAAAGGAAAGGCAACACAAAACACACTCTTATGTATCTAAAACATCATCCACCGCATCTGCCAGGCTAAACGCAGAGGCTGATAAAGCAGCAATTGTGGAGCGCATGAAGGCTTTCAAAAGGAAACATCAGTTGGAAGTAAAGGAGGAGGAACTAAGAAAAGAAAAGGAACAGTTTGCTCTGGAGACCGAGCTGGCTGCAACTAATGCCAAAATCAATGTTCTGGAAACTAGCTCAAAATGCAGCTCCAAAAGGGATGGAATGAACTCTTATCTGGAAAGGAGTACAAGGCAACTCAATCCTCAGGCTTTTCAATTTGTCCCACAAAGAAATGACAAAAATAACATGCAAAATGAATTTCACCCTAATGCCCAGGCTGTCACTGTAAGACCAAAGGAAACCTCACAGACCATCAGGTTTAAAGACACATCACAAACTGTCAGGCCTAAACAAATGGCAGTGTTACAGACGGACCTCAGACCACTATACACTCAAGCACCAACACAGGTGGTTCATGGTGCTCAGCAGACAGGACGAGCATCCTCCTTGAATATGACATGCAATAATGACACCCAAAATGACATTGTGAATATCATGCAACGCCAAACTGACATCACTACAATGTTAGTACAGCAAAATGTAGCATCCTCCCTACCAGTAAGAAATATACCCACATTTGATGGTGATCCTCTTCAGTATCATTCTTTCATCAGATCCTTTGAAAATTGTGTTGAGGTTAAAACTGATAATGCAAGTGATTGTTTACATTTCTTGGAGCAGTTCACCAGGGGGCAACCAAGAGACCTGGTGAAAAGTTGTCAGCACCTACCCTCTGTTCAAGGATACCAAAGAGCCAAATCCCTGCTTGCTGAACATTTTGGTAATGAATACTGTGGCAGCGGGGTGTGGTTTGGGCGCCGGCTGCTGGAGTGGCTCGGCCGGAGGCCAGACAGCTGATCGGAATCAGGTAATCAGTGACAGAATAAAAGCATGTCGTAACCTGGTTCTGGTCTGTTTTGCAGTAGGCTGGATCCTGGAAGGTCGCACCTGTGAAGGTTTCCAGACGGGCAGCGTGTTGAGACCCGTGTGTGATTTATTTTGGTGTCAATAAACGGATCACCCTAAACCCTACTCTTTCCGTCCTTCTTTCCGAACCCTGCGTGAGCGGAGAGGCTCACAAATACAAAATGGCTTCTGCTTATATGGACAAAATTGATAGCTGGCCTCTGGTTAAAGCAGAATATGTCAAATCACTGAAATCCTTTTCTCTGTTCTTACGGGAATGCTCAAATTTAACACAGCGAATCATGCACATGAATGAGTTGGACATGCCATCAAACCTCAGAAACATCATGATGAAGCTTTCTTATAAGGTGAGGGAGAAGTGGAGGAGACATGCATGTGATTTGCAGGAGAGACGTGGTTGCAGAGCACTATTCATTGACCTTGTGGACTTTGTTGAAAAACAAGTTAGAATTGCCTCTGACCCACTGTTTGGATATATTCAGGACTCAAAATGTACCAGCTGCAACAAACCCCCACTGTCAGTGAACCAAGGCATAGGAAACAGGGCACCTTTGCCACCGGTGTCACTGCAATGAAAGAAAGAAACAAAGGCTACAGATGAAGCACTTACTTTCGGACTCCAGCTTAGCCGTTCCTGCCTACGGCAAGCCAACTCCCAGTTTGGAGGAAGGTCAAGCCCTCCCACTATTTTCCAAGAGGGCGTTGCCATATTTTCAATTTCAGGTTTTAACCAGGAGATGGCGCTTCATTCACAAATACAGAAATTATGTCGTACACGGTGCGGATAAAGCTGCTTGAATGAAGAGCATTTGAACATATACAGTAGTCTTTATATATTAAATAATCATAATAATAATGTAAATGTTTACATTACATGAAACCATGCATTTTGTAATGTCAGCATTTCATTTAGAAGAAAAGTAGTTAGTTATTTTCATGTCGATGGACACTGAATAATATTTTTGAATAGAGGATTCATAATATTGTTTGCCGAGAACAAAATTAACGATCAAGCAGCATTTTAAATTCTAAATATCCCTGCAAATATAGCAATGACATTTCTGCTTCTATCTTTGCAAAACGAGTAAACAGTCACATTTGATCTTGATAAGGGATCAATGTGTGTAGTCTTTAATATTAAACATGATCGCTGGTAGATAGCCACAGAAGTCGTATCACAGTTTAATCTGAGCGGATCACTATTTATCACAGCTCTCCACGCTGCTCCTGGGCGGAGCAGCTGAAGACTTCTCCACGCTGCTTTCAAACTGTGAGTAAACAAAGTGGTGTGTGTTAGTTGTATCTTGGCTCTCTGTTCGGTCAAATATTAAAGCTACATGTGCGCGTGCGTTTCGGAGAGTTTATGTGTGTGTTCCTGCCAGTAATTAGCCGTGTCTCGGCTCGCTGTACG
>CALSBZ010039194.1:5118-17670 GCA_943591055.1 Gobionotothen gibberifrons | reverse complement strand
TTCATGTCTCTTCTACATCAACATGTGTCCCCTCTGTGTAAAGAGACACTGAAAGTTTCAGGAACAAAGATTCTCTCTCTTTTTGTCCTGATCCATTTCTATAAAAACCTGTCTGAAAATGAGCTGATCAGATTTTGGCCACTTTATGATGTCATAACAATGTGTTGGCTTGTGTAACCATTAGCCAATAAAACAACTGAAAAAACCCCCCCCCCCCTTATCACCTGAATCTCCTCCTAGAGCACCATTGAGTTCTTTGTAACCAAATGTCTCTCAGAGGGGCGTGGGGAGGGGCTCCTTATTTTCATCTAAAGTAACAGACAGAGAATCAGCACTTTGGAAACAGGGCTGAAACAGAGGGTAATGGGTAATGCTGCAATGATCTGTTTGGTGTTTCAGCCAATCAGAGACATGTTCTGTATATATCTGAGACCTGTGATATATTGATGAAAAACAGTATAATAGGGGACCTTTAATAAATAACTTCTCATCAAACCAAGAGGGTGTTGTTCTTGTTGGGGGGGCACTGTGGGTGATGTGGTCCGGGTCACATGGCCAGCGTTCGGGCTTTGTTAGCGGCCGCCTGCGCCCTCAGCACCGCCCCCTGGCTGCTCTCCCTCCTCACCAGCTGGCTGCTCTCAAACAGACCCTCGTGGCCGCCGCCGGGGCCTCCGTCCAGAAACGTCAGTATCCCTGCATTAGAGAGAGAAGAGTGAGATATTTCAACAAAGATTCAAGATTCAAGGCTTTTATTGTCATGTGTGCATAAGTGTAGTTATGACAATGAAATGCTTAGGTCACAGGCTCCTCCAACAGTGCAACACAATAATACAGATAATAGTGCAAGTAAATAAAAGAAAATATAATATAAATAGTGCAAAATAGTCTTTAAACAAGTAATTGGAATATTGATATATGAGTTGCAAACAGATGAAAGCAGAGAGGACAAAGTACAGATTCTGACATCGAAGGACATTCACTTTCTTTGTCTTAATTCGGTACACTTCGCTCAGTTCACTGCATGTCGGCACCGTTTACATTTACCCAGTGTGACTTCTGACCGTGATGTGTTGTTTCAGATCGCACACGGTTGCTGTGCCATCACAGGAAGTTACGATCAACGCTGTTAGCTACCTAGCTAGCAACAATTATTCCGGGTAACAATAACAGTCATTACATACTGATTTTCGTCGAGGGAGCCTTTTGCAATGCTAACTTCAGGGTCAATCTGCAAAAATACGTCATCCCCCCGTACCAATCTTTAACCAATCTTTAACTTGGAGCTATTAATTGCGCTGTAAGATGTATTTGTCATGACATCACCAGTATAAAAACACGTTAAAGGTGGGGTAGGTAAGTTTGAGAAACCGGCTCGAGATACACTTTTTGTTATATTCCATGGAATGCTCTTAACATCCCGATAGCAATGAATATCTGAAGTGCTTTGACAAAAAATCCTTCCATCATCTGTGGAAGCCGTGGCGCTGTAAAAAGCACGACCAACCGGCTAAAATAACTGGATGGCCTACCTGCCTGTCAGCCTTCCATCTGTGCACAAACTTATCTCGTGCCCTCATTGGTCATGTGCACGTTTGTGTGTGTTGGAGGAGGGGCTCTGTAAGGAAGTGGCAGATTTTCTCCGGTTGTGTATTTTCAAATTCTAGCGCACTCGAGCCGGTTTCTCCAAAATTACCTACCCCACCTTTAAGTTAAAGAAATAAAAACAAAACCAACTTTTAAATTCTTGTTTTGTCTGCTTCGGTATGAACATTACATTAAACAACACTTGTTAGACTCTTTTATACAAAGTCACTTACCGTAATTTCCGGACTATAAGCCGCTACTTTTTTCCCACGCTTTGAACATCGCGGCTTATACAATGACGCGGCTAATTTATGAATTTTTCCGTTAGAAACAGCAGCGTGATACTAGAAAATGAGCTCGAAGACTGGGTCAACACACAGAGAGCAGACGGCCGAGAAAACTGTATGTAAAAGTAGCAGTTTGCACATCATTGTGTGCGCGAGACACACCTCTGTCCACAGGCACACGCTCTTGCCTTTTGAGTATGGGGTATAGAGAGCGCACACACAGCCCACAGCGGAGCCCAGGACTGACAGCACGAGCACCGGCCACGGTTTAAAGCCGCTCCGGTTGGTGACCGACCGTCACGCTCTTCCACATTCATTCTCTCCTGACAGGAGACTCTCCCCGGGGCTCACAGGTGCACCTGCGGCTTATAGACATGTGCGGCTTATTTATGTATAAAATTCGTATTTTAAAAAAATTCTGTGGGTGCGGCTTATATTCAGGTGCGCTTAAAAGTCCGGAAATTACGGTACATACATTCAATACTGTGGGCAATCCCCCCAGGAGTAACTTGGGGTGAAGTGTCTTGCCCGGGGAGTGGGGATTGAACCAAAAATATCCGCACACTACCGCACTGAGCCACAGCCTCACCAAAAAGAAACATATTGAATAACTAAGCTGACACTTCACCTCTTGTTTGAGTTTCATCACCTTAATCTGTTGTCTCTTGTTTGACTTCTCCCCTCCTTCAGATAATGGGTTTGAGTTAACTGTTACCTGAACTTGGGTTAATGTTCAACTAAGAAACTCCATAAAAGACTTTTAGGAATGACGGCCCTTCCTCTAAAAACCCATCTCAGGAAGCTGGAGGAATCTTTATTATCCGTCTTTATTTTTTACAAGCACAAAAATGAACCAGTTGTCAAGGTGACGCAAATAAAAACGTGTTGATTACCTCCAGAGTCTCAGAAACACAGGGGGGCTTCCGACCGCACAATTAACACGTTGTCTGTTTAATATTATTTTGAAAGTATTTAAAGCATCAGGTATCAGAACAATGAGGGGATCTGCGACAATGTGAGAGTGACATCGAATCTCAAGACTGAATAATAAATATCCCCTTAATGTAGGAGTGGCACACGATTCAAAGATTACAACAATTAAGGACATATTAAAGTGAAGTAATGAAATTCAAAGTCAAAGATTGAGATACTAAAATAAACATCAAGAAATGTCCTCTAACATCCGTATGTTACATCTCTTTTAAAATCAACATCTTTACCTGTTGCAAATTGACCAATCAGAATCGAGTATTTGTCTAAGACGTGTTATATGTTATATTATTGATTTCTTATATTCATTTACTTCTAAAGGCTACCTCAGAATTGTAATTACTGACTTGTACTTTGCACCACTGCTTTAAAACCTGGTATCTTAAATCTTAAAGTCAGATCCGCCAACACTCTCACGTCGTTCAAACAATCCCTCAAAACTCACCTTTTCACTCTTGCCTTCAACTCCTGATCAACTGGCCCCTTGCCCTTATTCCTCCTGGCTTAGCACTTTCTACTTTTGTTGTTATTTTGTTTTACTTGCTTGTGTGCGCTTTGAGCACCAGGAAAAGCGCTTTATAAATGTAATGTATCATTATTATTATTATTATTATTAAATACTAAATAGATAGTGGTTCGGAAGCTGCACAGCATCGAACCGCAAGACCCTGCAGCGCGTCGTGAACACTGCTGAGCGGATCATCGGTGCCTCACTCCCATCACTCCTGGACATTTATAACACCCGCCTCACCCGCAGAGCACTCAGCATGGCTGGTGACCCCACCCATCCCTCCACCTGCCTCTTCATCCTCCACCTGCCTCTTCACCCTCCTGCCTTCAGGGAGAAGGGTCCGCAGCCTGGGGTCAAGCACCACCAGACTAAAGAACAGTTTCTTACACCAGGCTGTCAGGAGGCTGAACTCTCTCCCCTCTCTCCCCTCTCTCCCCTCTCTCCCCTCTCTCCTCTCTCTCCCCTCTCTCCCCCCTCTCGCCCCTGCCCCCACTGGACTATAACGGCCCGTCCACACTACAGCTTCAAAAAAAGCTTGGAGCTGGGGGTGTCTGAAAGCTTGGGGATTTTATTTGAGCACCGCAACCAACAACCAATCACATGAATGTCCCGCCCCCGACATACAAAGCAATAGCAATGTTAAAACGAAGTAAACTGGATATAAAATCCCCAAACAGGCGAAAGCCTACCAGTTTCACCCACTGTCTCTGCCACCTCCCCCCATGCCTGGTTCCTCCGGTTGTATCCCGGTAAGTTAATAGGGACTGGTCATAAAGAACCGGGTGATTTGCTACGGCGATAATTAGTTTCTCCTCCATCTGTTTTTGAAATATAGAAATGAACGGCGGGATATCTCTCCCAGCTTAGACGCAGTTTGATTGGCTAGGACTTGAGCTGTCAGATTTTCAGAAACGGGATTTGATTGATTTTGATCTCCGGCGTCAGAAGTTGAACAATTTTCAACTTCTGACGTCGGAGAAGCCGGAGAAGCACGGCCATGCTACCCACAATTCAGTTCGGCGAAAAGCGAGGCAACGTGACGTCACCCCATTCAAAGTGAATGGGCAGACGCGTTGGAAGCCGTTTTTGAAGCTGTCGAAGCTGTAGTGTGGACGGGCCGTAACTCCCCACACAATCAGACACTCAATTCCAGCACACATGTGTACGCTGCTATGGACAATCTGCAATAAATGCACATTTTATGGACAATCTTGCACCAAATATATTGATATTGAAGTGACTGTTATTTTGTATATATTGATTGTTGTGTTTTTGTTATCTTAATGTGTGCATATGTGTTGATTGTGAATATAGGATATACATACTTTATACACATTTTTATACATATCTATATACTGTATAATTTTACATTCGGGATTGTTGGAAACGTCATTTCGATCTCTCTGTCTGTAAACACAAACTGAGTAAGATTGACATTAAAGTTGACTTTGACTAAAGAAGAACTTTCTGATAAGATTTCTTCATTTGTTTGTTAATTTTGACGGGGACAGTGCACTAAATGAACATTAGCATAACATATGTCTCAAGGCAGGTCACAAACACAGAAACATAACAATAGGCGCTTTCACACCGGAGTACTTTTCCCGATTAGTTCCGGATTTTGCGTTCACACCAAAAAGAGAAATTAGTTCATGAGAACTTTTCCCCCCTTTGCAGTCCCTGCTAGAGAGCAGGTACTATCCCGGGGAGAAAAAAGTTCCAATTTCTGATTGTCTGGGCGAATTGCAAACCACGCCCCGTAGAACTCTGAAAAGTTTTGTGAAGCCGCCATTTTATTTGCTGGCATTAGCATTATTAGCATTAGCATTAGCCCCGCGCACCAACGCAGAGAGACTGACTTATTCCGGTGTGAACGTGATCGGCTCTTAGTTCCATCGGGTACTAAGTGCTGGAACTAAGTGCTGGGAACGAAGTGCTGGGAACTAAGTGCTGGGAACTAAGTGCTGGGTACTAAGTGCTGGGAACTAAGTGCTGGGAACTAAGTGCTGGGAACGAAGTGCTGGGAACTAAGTGCTGGGAACGAAGTGCTGGGAACTAAGTGCTGGGACTAAGTGCTGGGAACTAAGTGCTGGGAACTAAGTGCGGCAAAGTACTTGGAGTGAAAGCGGCTAAAGTCTCAATTTACAAATACAAACATACAACACACAAGTGACTACGTGTAAAATAAATAATTGAGTAGTGATTTCTTACCGTATCCGTCCACACAGCCGCTTTTAAACTCGCCCTCGAACCTCATCCCGTCGAAGCACGTGAAGACGCCGGCGCCTTGAAATTTACCCTGCACAAATTCACCTTCATACCTACAAATAAAACATCAACAGAAAAAACAAATACATGAAATGTCTCTCCTCAAATCTTTGGAGAAACTTGTTTTTGTGCACCGATTAGTGTTAAATAGGAAGGCTAACGGCGCAGTGTTGAAACAGTTGAGCCAAAACCAAAAAGCTGCTAACTTTTCTTTGTATTTATTAATAAAAAAGACTTTAGGTTAGTCACTCTTAGCTGCTGGAAATCATTAAACATAACTCAATCATTTATCAAACAGAAACACCAAGAGTTACCCGTTTTTTTAAGAGACGACTATATGGTTTTTGCTTTTTACGAATTTAATTATATCTCCGATTCAGAGTCAGATAAACAAAAATATTCTAAGACGTTAACTTCAGTAGCAGCATTATCAGGAGCTTAGAATAGAATACAATATATCTATATTGTCATCCTACAAAGTACAACAACATTTCTTTGGCAACTCCCACTGCAGTAAAAAATAGACACAATAAATAAATAAGAGTTTCAGACTGATGCTGTACCTTTTCTTTCCTCCTGCAGCAGCTAGGGCATTTGCAGTAACTCAGTAATGAAGCTCAGCGCAAGTTCAACCAGGAAGACCGTCTTTACTCATTAATTTACTATTTCCATGTTACTACTCTCTCTCCTCTCAATAAGTGATCGGGGGCGCCACTCCCCAGCTCAACCAATCACTTTGCTCTATTTTCACAAGCCTATCATAGCGCTCTGCTAACTCTTTAAAATCTGCTCCCCCCTCTGACAGCTGTCATTTCAGGTGACTCAACGCAACCCTCCTCCCCCGCTTTTCCCCTCCTGTCCCTCCGAATCCAGGGTCAAGCTAAGCCCCTCCTCTTCAGACCGAACCCAACTATCCATTCACCACCACCAGGGTCAAGCTAAGCCACTCCCCTTCAGACCGAACCCAACTATCCATTCACCACCACCAGGGTCAAGCTAAGCCCCTCCCCTTCAGACCGACCCCAACTATCCATTCACCACCACCACCAGGGTCAAGCTAAGTCCCTCCCCTTCAGATCGACCCCAACTATCCATTCACCACCACCAGGGTCAAGCTCCTCCCCTTCAGACCGACCCCAACTATCCATTCACCACCACCAGGGTCAAGTTAAGCCCCTCCCCTTCAGACCGACCCCAACTATCCATTCACCACCACTAGGGTCTAGCTAAGCCCCTCCCCTTCAGACCGAACCCAACTATCCATTCACCACCACCAGGGTCAAGCTAAGCCCCTCCCCTTCAGACTGACCCCAACTATCCATTCACCACCACCAGGGTCAAGCTAAGCCCCTCCTCTTCAGACCGACCCCAACTATCCATTCACCACCACCAGGGTCAAGCTAAGCCCCTCCCCTTCAGACTGACCCCAACTATCCATTCACCACCACCATTACATTACATTACATTACATTGCATTTAGCTGACGCTTTTATCCAAAGCGACGTACATTCGACCAGGAAGATACAACCTTGAAGAAAACAGAATCATATAAGTACATCAGGTTTCATAAAGGCAAACATTTCAAGTGCTACTCAACTGGCTTATAGATAAGCCAGTCCTTTATTAGTATGTAAGTGCTCTGTTAGTAATTCTTTGTTAGTAGTTCTATCGCTCGAAATGGAGTCGAAAGAGATGAGTTTTCAGCCTGCGCCGGAAGATGTGTAAGCTTTCTGCTGTCCTGAGTTCAATGGGCAGCTCATTCCACCATTTGGGGGCCAGGATAGCAAACCCACGTGTTTTTGCTGATGGGAACTTTGGTCCCCCTCGCAGCGCGGGTGCAGCGAGCCGTTTGGCCGTTGCAGAGCGAAGTGTCCAGGGTCAAGCTAAGCCCCTCCTCTTCAGACCGACCCCAACTATCCATTCACCACCACCAGGGTCAAGCTAAGCCCCTCCCCTTCAGACCGAACCCAACTATCCATTCACCACCACCAGGGTCAAGCTAAGCCCCTCCTCTTCAGACCGACCACAACTATCCATTCAGCACCACCAGGGTCAAGCTAAGCCCCTCCCCTTCAGACCGACCCCAACTATCCATTCACCACCACCAGGGTCAAGCTAAGCCCCTCCCCTTCAGACCGACCCCAACTATCCATTCACCACCACCAGGTTCAAGCTAAGCCCCTCCCCTTCAGACTGACCCCAACTATCCATTCACCACCACCAGGGTCAAGCTAAGCCACTCCCCTTCAGACCGACCCCAACTATCCATTCACCACCACCAGGGTCAAGCTAAGCCCCTCCTCTTCAGACCGACCACAACTATCCATTCACCACCACCAGGGTCAAGCTAAGCCACTCCCTTTCAGACCGAACCCAACTATCCATTCACCACCACCAGTGTCTAGACCCCGGGGGGTTTCATCGGATCAGTTCTCCCGTCCCGAATGACACTCCTGCACAACGGGGTCTAATCGCCAAACACCATTACATTCATTTGTGTATTCCTGGCAATAAATATGTATTCTTACATCAAAACCGTCTCTCCTGATTGAAGTATTGTTATAAGCAGCCACTTTTTCACCTGTTTTGGCTGTTAAAAAGCTGCTAAATGTGGGTCCCTGGATGCATCAAATCACACATCTTTGAAACCAACTTGTTTTTTTACCAAGCAGTCATTAATGTATTCATACCCCCTCGTTATTTGGAGTTTTCAGTTTCACAGTTTAAAAGACAGCTGAGACAAAAAACTGTGAGAAATCGTTTTTTTTTTTTATACATACCCACCATGAATAACATGTGCGCCATCGCTCCAATGTCAAACGGCCTCGCACTGACAAAAGACTGAAATGCCAGGAGGAGATGTAAGTCTTTTATAAAACATTTAATTCCATTAAACGTATTACTTAGAGCCACAGGTGGGGTGAGGCGGATACAATGAGCCAAAGACATTCAACCGCTTTGACTTCTCCCATCCAGATAAAAGAATATTTTGATTTAGTGACACAAAATAATTGTGTAATAAATGTAACTTCTGTGAAAAGCAACACTCTTATAAGAGCGTCTTTTCAAGGTCCAAGGACAGCAACCTTTGTTTCTGAAAAGACGTATTTTCTGCAAAATATTCATATCAATTGATATTTTTATATTTCCTGAATAATAGTTGTTTAAGTTTAGTCCTGAACACGTCCTCTGCTGCACTTGAACGTTGTACCTGCGCTTCACAAAGAATACAAATCTCTGCAGACTGCATTTTTTCACAGGTCACACCCTTCAATTAAGTTATTTCTCCTCGTGAAGAAATGAATCAGATGTTTCCGTCTGCTCTGGAATGAAGTACTTCAAAAACAATATGTCTTTAAAAATTCTCTGATGAAAACATTTAAGCAAATATTCAGAAGTTAGAGAAGATTTAGTTTCATTCATCGAAGAATGTATGGTAATATTTATTTATTCGTTTATTTCCTAACACTCAGATCTTTCTGAGACTAAAGAACCAAGACTAAGGTTAACTAAAGTCACTCTTAACTGCCTTCTTTTGTGGGAAATCATTCAACATAATTTAATCCGTTATCAAACAGAAACACAGAATATTTTACGTTTTTTTAAGAGACGACTACCGTACTTTCCGGACTATAAGCCGCTACTTTTTCCCCACGCTTTGAACATCGCGGCTTACACTACAGCTTCAAAAAAAGCTTGGAGCTGGGCGTGTCTGAAGCTTGGGGATTTTATTCGAGCCCCGCAACCAACAACCAATCACATGAATGTCCCGCCCCGTTTACGTAGTGTTAACATAGCTAGCAAGCTATG
Source organism: Gobionotothen gibberifrons (assembly GCA_943591055.1). Classification (NCBI taxonomy): domain Eukaryota; kingdom Metazoa; phylum Chordata; class Actinopteri; order Perciformes; family Nototheniidae; genus Gobionotothen; species Gobionotothen gibberifrons. Next base: position 8,220 of record CALSBZ010039194.1, on the reverse strand, counting down.
CTTGGATATACTGGATATAAAATCCCCAAACAGGCGAAAGCCTACCAGTTTCACCCACTGTCTCTGCCACCTCCCCCCATGCCTGGTTCCTCCGGTTGTATCCCGGTAAGTTAATAGGGACTGGTCATACAAAACCGGGTGATTTGCTACGGCGATAATTAGTTTATCCTCCATCTGTTTTTGAAATATAGAAATGAACGGCGGGATATCTCTCCCAGCTTAGACGCGGTTTGATTGGCTAGGACTTGAGCTGTCAGATTTTCAGAAACGGGATTTGATTGGCTGGCGCTGGAGAAGCTCAGCCACGCTACCCACAATTGGTGACCGACCAGTGGGTGCGGCTTATATTCAGGTGCGCTTAATAGTCCGGAATTTACGGTATATGATATTTGCTTTTTACTACTTTAATTATATCTCGGTTTTTGAACTTTGAGTCGGATAAAACACAATATTTTAAGACGTTACCTTGGACATTCGGGTTCATTATTTAATTGTCAGGAGTTTCAGACTGATACTGAGTTCATGAAGTTGAAGCCATATGTGACCTGCTCCATCGAAATCAGTCGCATTGACCCGAAGACACATTTTGAGTTGTATATACTGTTGGAAAGAGGAGATTCCTAGCTTTCTAATGATATCAGGATTGTTTTTGTACTCCAAATATTAAGCAAAATATGTGACATTATATAACGACTGTCACGAGTCATCACTTTGAGAAAAAGGCCTTCAAAGTTTCCTCTTCTCTGGAATCCATCGATCTGATTGATTATTAGCAAATGATCAAAATACTACGGAGGGAAGATATTTCGTTTGGATTACTGGTCTGGGGGAAGCTCGCAAGTGTGTGTGTGTATCGGTGTGTATACGTGTGTGTGTGTTTGTGTAATTTTGCGTTTGTGTGTATTGTGTTTGTTTCCCGTGGAAAACACTCACGAGAAACACCGGCTGTTGTAATGCCTGCTGTGACGTCAAGTTACTCCGTTCTCCGCTTGTAATTATGCCGTTACAAGCTTCAAAGTTGTATTGATCATCTGAATTTGCCGAAACAAGTTTAATATTCTGAAAGCCGAGACTTTGTTTGATTGAAATCAGATGAAAACAAACTGTAACGGACCCTGCCGTGTTATCTATGATTACTATACGCCTTATATTCATAATTTCAGAGGGAGGGGGGCGGCGCTCCGGAAGAGCAGATTGCGAGTGAGAGCTGTCTTCTTCCCTTTACAAGCTTCAAAAATGTATTTATCGTGTGATTTTGGAAATATAAGTTTCATATTCTGAAAGCCAAGACTTTGTTTATTTAAAATCAAACAAAACACCCGAAGCCCCGAAAAAATAGTTTTTTACGCAAATCCACGTTTATTTTGAAATGAGCCGTTGCGACTTCCGACTGATTTCGATAGAGCGTGTCACAAATGTGTAGAAATTAATTTGGAGATAATCAGAAAATGTTTGGCAACTATTTTGCAAATTGTTTACATTATTAAAGCAAAAATAGCAAAACTATAGGCGCTTTCACACCGGAGTACTTTTCCCAGTATAGTTCCGACATAGTTCCGAAAATGTGCGTTCACACCAAAAAAGATCCGGAAGTAGAACTTAGTTCATGAGAACCTTTTCATCCCCTTTTCAGTCCCTGCTAGAGAGCAGGTACTTTCATGGGAGAAAAAGGTTCCCATTTCTGATTGGCTGGGCGCAATGCAAACCACGCCCCGTCAAACTCCCAAAAAGTTTTGCGAAGCCGCCATTTTCCTCGAATTAGCATTATTAGCATTATTAGCATTAGCATTCGCCCAGCGCACGGACGGAGAGAGACTAACTTATGGCAACACAAAAGAAAACATGGGAGATGAGGAGGTGTGCTTCAGTAGAAGCTGCTGGGAGTCCCAGCAGCTTCTACTGAAGCCTTCCCTAACTCCGGGGACTTCCGGCCGGGGACTCCGGGTGGCAGTATACGCCGTGAAGTGGTTTGCGGCCTGCCAGTAAACCCAAAGCAGAAGAAGAAGAAGTGACGTCAGCGGCTTCATTTGGCTAATCCTCCCTCAGGGATTTATTCCGGTGTGAACGCGATCTGCTCTTTAGTTCATCAGAACTTTAAACTATTACAAAAAGGTATTTTTTAAGAGCTTGCCTCAGCTTCAGATATTTTCTTTTCTCCATGTTTTTACATTTCAGAGTAAGTGATTAATCATAATCAACGAAAAATACATTTCCTGAGTGCCAAGTTTTGCCTGACAACATCCTGCCAGGTAATTTTAACAATATTAAAGTAACTTAATTTACATAAAATGAAACTCTGATGGAATGAAAACCCAGATGAGGTTGAAGAGGTATTTAGGCACAGTGTCATTAGGTCAAGCTTTTAGATAATGCTCAAAAGCAGCGGTTCCAAACCTTTTTCAACTCAGGGCCCACTTAAGAATCTAAAAAATGTTTGTGGCCCACATTCAACCATAAACAATACGGAGGCTAAATAGAGTTCTGATTGGTCAATTCAGAACATGTGACACGTTGTAAATCCAGTAGAACAGACCGCTGTCAAGGACTGTAATGACCGTTGCTAAGGAGGATCGAGAACGAGAAAGGAAAGGAGGTTCAAATAAAATAAAATCTTAATAATGAAAAAGTTTCCACACAAATCATAATGTTTTGCAAATTATTTGGCGGCCCTCTTGCAAGGCCCACAGGCTGGGAACCGCTGCTCTAAAGAGTGCTTTAACTTTAAAAGGTCAAAGGTCAGGGTAACAGGAAGTGAAACACAGACCTGGATTCGTCGGGGAAGACCAGCGTCCCGCAGCCGTTGAAGAGCCCGTTCTCAAACTGTCCGGTGTAACACGTCCCGTCGCTGAAGGTCAGCTGACCCAGGCCGTGACGCAGACCTGAGGAAACACACAGATCACGTTAAATCAGGGGTGTCCAAACTACGGCCCGGGGGCCAAATGCGGCCCGCGGCTCATTTTGAAACGGCCCTCAGCAAGTTCAGAATGTATAATGAAATACGGCCCACAAATGAAACTTGTGCTTGTCATATATTGCACTTCTTAACTACATCTGTAAACATATATTACACAGTAGTATTCATGTGTTAGCGGGCCCACTTTT
>CALSBZ010039187.1:0-19680 GCA_943591055.1 Gobionotothen gibberifrons | reverse complement strand
CAGGTAGCTGGTGAAGGCTGTGTCCTCGCACCCGCTCCCGGTTGCCACCCGCACAATGGCCCATTCATGTACCACCTGTATGGCTCCTCTCGAGCCCGAGGACGGCCATGACCGCTGTCCCTCTTGCCTTGGTCTCGAGCATTTGAGGGAGGGTCTCACACAGAACGCCTGCATGAACTGCGGCTGCATGCCTCGGACGCTCAGAGTAGCTAGAGTGGCAGAGGTGGAACGTTTGGCAGCAGCCAACGGACACCCCTCCTCGTCACAGCTTCCTCTAGAGCAGTTTAGCCGTTCCCCGCGACGCGAGGGAACGAGGGCTAGGGGATCACCCCCCAATAGGAGGTCTAGAAGCAGGCTGTCCTCCAAGGTGGATCAGTTAGCCGCCGACATGAGCGTGATGAAGACGCTCCTCTTGGCCGCGCAGCCAGGGGCCGGTAGAGGGGCTACGAGCTTTCCGCCCGCCCCTCCTTCAGCTGCCACACCACCGCATGAGGACGTTAGGTCTATAGCGGCGTCGGCTAACCTCTTCAACGAAGAGGAGGAGGATGCCCCGCTCACTCCCGAGGGGACTTTCTACACCTCCGCTCAGGGGGAGGACGTCTCCATGGCGGCTACTATTCGTGGCGCCCTGGCACAGTTACAGCTTCCGGTGCCACAGGCCGACCCGGTTCAGGCTAGCGCCTTCTTCAGGCGTAGTCCTGCCCCTGTCCCCCTCACTGTCCCTCCTTCAGAGGAGTACCTGAGGGAGCTCCATGCATGCTGGAGAGACACCAAGGCCCTCTCCCGCTCGAGCTCTGATGCCCGGACCTTGGCCGCCATGCAGGATCCGGAGAGGGTGGGGCTGGGTCGCATGGCACCCATTGAGCCCACCATCGCCTCCCTGATTCTGGCTCCTGATGAGGCTCTTAGGCCTGATGCCAGGTGCCCCCGGCCTCAGTGCCGGGTCACAGACGAACTGCTCTGTAAGGCCTACGATGCAGCGGCACGCATGGGCCGTATCGGGAACTCCCTCTCCCACTTAATGCTGGCCGCCTCCACCTCTCTGCAGCAGGCTCCGGAGGAGACTCCTCTGCTGGGCCTCAGCGATGCGTCACTGCAGGCCTTTGCATTAATGACCAGGGAACTGGGGCGAGTTATGTCCCTACTGGTGCAGACTCGCCGCCAGGTTTGGCTGGCGCAGTCTCCTTTAACGGAGACATGTAGGAGAGTCCTCCGTGGCGTGCCGGTCGAGCCAGGGCAGCTGTTTGGGACAGCGGCCCTGGAGGCACTGGAGCACGCCGCCCAAGCTAGGCAGACCAGGCAGCAGCTCGCGGGCCTGCATAGGCCGGCGCCCACTCGCGGCAGGCCCAGGGGCCCCTCCGGCACACGCACTCAGCCACCAGCTTACGGTGGTGGGTTGCGGAGGCCCCAGCGGCCCACCCTACCGCCGCCCAGGGAGTTTCGGGAACCCGCTCGCCGGCCTTCGAGGCAGCCTCGTACCTCAGCACCTTACGCTAGGGGTAGGGGCGGCAGGGGCGCCAGGGGCAGGGGGGCGAGGCCTTGAAGTTCCGGGGCCGGGCGTCGGCTGCTTTTCCCAGCAGCAGCTCAGCTACTGGGCTGCCTGTACTTCCGACCCCTGGGTAGTTTCCATCCTAACCCGGGGATACGAATTGCAGTTCCGACGCCGGCCCCTAGCCTCCGGCCGGGTCAGAATGACAGCTGTCAGCGACCCGGCGAAGGCCTTAGCTCTGGCCCAGGAGTTATCCGTCCTCCTGGCCAAGGGCGCAATCGAGCCAGTAGACCCTCGGCTTCAGCCCGGGGGGTTCTACTCGGCGAACTTTCTTGTATCCAAGAAAGCCGGCGGATTCCGTCCAGTGCTGGACCTCAGAGGACTCAACAGATTCCTGAAGGTGCTGCCCTTTCACATGCTGACCACAGCAGACACCCTTCGTGTTGTCACACAAGGGGAGTGGTTCACAACCGTGGACCTGAGGGACGCCTACTTCCACGTGCCAATTGCACCTCATCACCGGAAGTTCCTGAGGTTCGCCTTTCGGGGCCAACACTACCAGTTCCGGGTGCTTCCCTTTGGTCTCTCCCTCTCTCCAAGGGTGTTCACCAGGGTCGTGGCAGCAGCTCTCGCACCCCTGCAGGCACAGGGCGCGAAGGTCCTGCCGTATTTAGACAACTGGCTGGTCTGCGCGCCATCCCGGCCCCACGTGGCCCAGGATACGGCGCGCCTTTTGTCTCACGTGGCCCGGCTGGGCCTGAGAGTGAACACAGAGAAGAGTTGTCTGGACCCTGCCCAACAGGTTACGTACCTGGGGATGGTCCTAGACTCGGTCGCCATGAGGGCCTACTTGACACCTCGTCGGGTGGACGACATTTCCCACCTTCTTCAAGTCTTCAGGCCGGGCAAGAGGGTACCGTACATCCAGTTCCTCAGGCTCTTGGGCACACTGTCGGCTGCCGCAGCCGTGGTGCCCTTAGGTCTGCTGTCTCTGCGTCCCATGCAGATGTGGCTGAACAGCCTCCACTTGGACGCCAAGTGGCACAGGCACAGGGGAGTCAGGGTGTCACAGCGGTGCCTCCACTCTCTGTCACGATGGAGGGACAGGGCCTATCTTCAGATGGGTGCGCCCATGGGCGCCATCCCATCCCGCCGGGAGACTGTCACCGTGGATGCATGTCTCTCTGGGTGGGGTGCAGTGTGGCAGGGCAGAACTGCTCAGGGTCAGTGGTCCGCCCAGGATGGTGCGCGCCATATCAATGTGCTGGAGCTTCGTGCTGTGCTGCTTGCACTCACGCACTTTTTACCCCAACTGGCTGGCAGGCACGTGCTTGTCCGCTCGGACAGCATGTCCACCGTTGCCTACATCAACCACCAAGGGGGCACCAGGTCCTGCCAGCTGCTCCAGCTGTCACAGATCCTCTTGCCTTGGGCGTCTCCCCGCCTGGCCAGCCTGCGGGCAGCCTTCTTACCAGGGGACCGAAATCAGGTTGCAGATTTCCTCTCTCGGCACAAGCCTCCACCGGGGGAGTGGAGGCTGCATCCAGACGTGGTGGAGTCAATTTGGAGCCTTTTTGGCAGGGCCGAGGTGGACCTCTTCGCCTCGGAAGAATCGAGGCACTGCCCCCTCTGGTTCTCCTGGAGGGAGGTGACCAGCCCTATGGGGCAGGACGCTCTGGCGCACGACTGGCCGAACAGTCTCCTGTATGCCTTCCCGCCAATGGCTCTGATCTTACAGATGCTCCACAGGGTTCTTACCCAGGGGCACAGGCTCCTTCTGATCGCTCCCCGCTGGCCGGGGAGAGTGTGGTTCCCACTGCTGCGCAGCCTCTGCTGCGGCCCACCATGGCGTCTCCCCGACAGGAAAGACCTCCTGTCACAGCTCGGGGGTCGGATCTGGCATCCCGACCCTCACCGCCTTCAGCTCTGGGCCTGGCCGCTGAGGGGCCAAACCCACTGTTAAGTGGCTTCACGGAGTCTGTCAAAGAGACCATCCTGAATGCCAGAGCACCATCCACTCGAGCACAGTACGAGTGCAAATGGAAGCTCTTCTCTCATTGGTGTTCGGGTAAAACCGAGAGGCCGGAGCATTGCTCGGTGTCCACCATTTTAGAGTTCCTGCAGTCCCTTCTAGATAGTGGTCGTTCTCACTCCACTTTGAAGGTCTACATGGCCGCAATATCTGCCCGACATGTGGGAATCGACGGCGCCACGGTGGGGCGCCACAGGCTGTTGTCCCTCTTCCTGAGAGGGGCTTTACGGCAGCGTCCCCCTTGCACCCCAAGGGCTCCGGCTTGGGACCTACCCATAGTGCTGGATGCCCTATCAGCTCCTCCCTTCGAGCCCCTGGCCCAGGTAGGGCTGAAGTGGCTGTCCTTAAAGACAGCGTTTCTACTGGCGGTGACCTCAGGGAAACGAGTGGGAGAGCTACATGCCCTCTCAGTGAGCGAGACATGCCTGAGGTGGAACTCCGATGGCTCGGGGGTTGCCCTATGGCCGAATGTGGCGTTCCTGCCCAAGGTGCTTCCACTAGCCCACGCCAATCAGCCTATCCAGCTGGCACGCTTTAACGGCCCACAAGAGAACGACACGCCAGAGTTGCTGTGCCCGGTGCGGGCCCTAGAGGCATATATTGGGGCTACGGCCCATATACGTCAGGCGGAGCAGCTCTTCATCTGCCATGGCGGCACGAGAAAGGGTTGTGCTCTCTCCAAGCAGCGGCTGTCCCACTGGGTTGTAGATGCGATCTCATACGCCTATGGGGCCAGTGGCCGCCCCCCGCCATCGGGGGTGAGATGTCACTCGACAAGGGGCATCGCAACGTCTTGGGCTGCCCTGAGAGGGGTGCCCCTGGAGACTATCTGCGCCGCGGCGTCATGGGCGTCGCCTGGTACATTCTCCAGGTTCTACCGCGTCAACGTCGCCACTCCCCATCCTTTGGGCGTGGTCCTGTTGCCGAGCTCCGCTGCTTCCAGCTAGGTAAGCAAGTGTTCGGATTCTTCATGACATGGTTGGTATAAGTCATCCAGGTGCTAATGCACCGCCTCTGGCGGTCATTAGGGACGAAATAGAACGATAGTTACGACTGTAACTACGGTTCTATGAGTCCCGGATGACCGCCAGAGTTCCCGGTCACTCAGAATTCTCGTGTGCTCGCGAGAAGATTCCGGGAACAGATCCTCTGATGACACCAGCTGATATAGCCGGTGTCACGTGGGTCACAGGTGACTCTGTTGTTATTAGGTACTCGAACTGCGCATGCGTACGATGGACATATCCAGGTGCTAATGCACCGCCTCTGGCGGTCATCCGGGACTCATAGAACCGTAGTTACAGCCGTAACTATCGTTTTATATGCACTTAGCAAGTCTTCGCTTGTACATGGGCTGTATATGTTACAACTGTTTTCTGTATTGTTTGATTTAGATTAGATTAGATTAGATTAGATTAGAATCTTTAATGACCACACAGCCAGGCTGGTGGAATTCTTGTTCAGTGCAGATTATTTCAGCTTGTTCCACAATTCAACATACAATAAACAGACAATAAAAAGTACAACACTCAGCACAGGGCAAAGACATACATCATGACATATATACATAAAGTTCAAGGTGTGATGGATTGTGATTATTCATTGGGGTTATTTAGAGTCCATTTAGTGTCCGTATTGCAAAAGGGAAGAAGCTGTTTTTGAAGCGGGTGGTTTTGGTGGACAGTGACCTGTAGCGCCTTCCTGAGGGCAGAAGTTGGAAGATATGGTGAGCTGGGTGGGAGGGGTCAGAAATGATTTTCTTTGCCCTTGTGACAGTTCGTTGGTGGTGAAGTGATTCGAGTGATGGAAGGGGACTGCAGGTGATTTTTGATGCTTTATTGATAATACGTTGAAGTTTATTCCGGGAGAGGGTGTCTGAACTGCTGTACCAGACTGTGATGGATGATGTGAGGATGCTTTGGATGATGGCTGTGTAGAACTGGAATTAGGAGATGTTTCCTCACTCTGTATTTCTTGAGCTGCCGCAGAAAGAATAGCCTTTGGTTGGCTTTTTTGTAGATGTGGTCTGTGTTGGTCTTCCATTTGAGGTTATTGCTTATGTGAGTGCCAAGAAATTTGAGTGAGTCTGTGGTGGAAATGAGTTTGCCGGAGATAGATACAGGTGATTTGGGCTGTGGCTTTCGCCTGAAGTCGATGATTATTTCTTGGGTTTTTGCTGTGTTAAGTAAGAGGTTGTTTTCTGAGCACCAGGTGACTGCTTGATGGATCTGAGTGAGGTATTGTGTTTCATTGTTATTTGAGATGAGTCCTGTTATTGTTGTGTCATCTGCATATTTATATATGTTGACTGTGGGGTGCTGAGATGTGAGTTGGTTTGTGTAGAGTGAGAATAACCAGGGGGATAGGACACAGCCTTGTGGAGCTCCTATACTGAGGTGCAGAGGGAGAGATGTGGAGTTGTTTATTTTGACCCGTTGTTGTCTGTTCCAGAGGAAGCTGTGGATCCAGTGACAGATGCAGGGGTCAGTGTTCATGTCCATTAGTTTATTGAAGAGTTTTTCCGGGTCGATGGTGTTGAAAGCGGAGCTGAAGTCCAGGAACAAGATGCGGACGTAGGTGTTGGGGGATTCCAGGTGTTGTAGAGTGTGATGGATTGCCAGGTTGACAGCGTCATCCACGGATCTATTGGTTCTGTAAGAAAATTGATATGGGCCCATGAGGGGGGAGGTGCTGGTTTTTAGGTGCCTGAGAATGATGCGCTCAAATGATTTCATCACCACAGATGTGAGGGCTATGGGTCTGTAGTCATTGAGGCAGGATATTTTATTAGACTTAGGTACAGGGATGATAGTGGATTCCTTAAAACAGTGAGGAACTGAACACTGGCAGAGGGAGGAGTTGAAGATGTTGGTGAAAACAGGGGCCAGTTCTGCAGCACAGTGATGGAGAGCCGCAGGGCTGATGTTGTCTGGGCCTGCCGCCTTGTTCCTCTTCAGTCTCCTGAACGTGCACCTCACCTCTGCCTCTTTGATGAGGAATGGTGGGGGAGGGGGGGGGGAGGGGGGGGAGATGGGGGTGATAGTGGAGAGACTGGACAATGATCAAACCTGCTGTAGAAGGTGTTCAGTTTGTCCGGAAGCTGATGGTCATTTTCAGGTGTGGGGGGGGGCTTTGTTTTGTAGTTGGTGAGGACCTGAAGTTTTTTCCAAACTGTCCTAGTGTTATTGTTTGAAATGTCCTGTTCTATTTTTGAAGCATAATTGAATTTGGCTTTTCTTATTCCGGATCTAAGTTTGTATTTTGCAGCCATACTGTATGTATGTGAATGTGCAGCACTTTGGTCAACTCTGCTTGTTTTAAACATGCTTGAATAAACTTGATTTGATTTGAGATAAGAAAATATGAAAAGCAGTGAGCAACCTTAGTTTTTTGTTTATACTTTCGCAGGACATGAACGGGAGTTTCCGTGTGTGAAGGCAAACGGCTGTGCGGACGTAAGCGCCAGATGAACGCTAATGGGCTCACGGAGAATTATAAACCAGGCTTTAGTGGCCGGAGCCATTCGCAATCCCTGACCAGGTGGCTACCACGGAAGCAGATCAGCCATTGACCAGGTTCTTCTCCCGGTTCAGGGTCCCAGAGGAGCTACATAGTGACCAGGGGCGAAACTTTGAGTCTGCCGTCTTCGGAGAGGTGTGCCGGACCCTAGGCATCCGTAAGACCCGGACAACCCCTCTGCATCCCCAGTGTGAAGGCCTGGTGGATCAGTTTCACCGCACTCTGGCCACCCAACTCGCCATCCTGACTGCCAAGCATCAGAGAGACTGGGACCTACATCTAGAGCGCCTCTCATTGGTGGTGTGCTGGCTACGGCTCATATTTCTTCATAGTTTTTCTTTTAGCTCTCCAACTTTAAGGCACATATGCACACCTTGTTGCTTTTGCACATTATAGGTGCTTTTGCTTTTTTTTGCTGTTTTGTGGTGTGGTATTCGTGTAACCAGTACAATTCAACTAACACAACAAATGGTACGAGTGTCCTCTTCAATGGAAGCCATCAACAACGTGTGTAGCATGTATATATCTTTAAAGGGCTACAGTAAAAACAGTGCAAAAAGGCAAGATTTTGCTTAAAAACGCCTCCTGGCGGAAGAGGTCAATTTACCGTTAATCTTCCCAGAGATAAGTCTATACTATTAAACAGTGTTTTAATTGCAACACCATAAAATATCCTGATATTTGAGTTGGTACTGTTAGCTTATTCGTTTTTCTCGCGTCCAGGAGAGAAAGTTTTAAAATAAGGAGAACAATGAGTCTCGACTATAAGTTTCAAATGATGGTACTTTAATAAAAATAAGGCACGGTAATGTTACAAGCAGGCGGCAGTTCAAAGTAGGGGAGGACACAGCTGTTGTCCTCCGAAGATGTCCGGCCGAGGAGAGAGAGAGCCACAGCATTCAGTCACCTGTATATATATCTCACATCGCTCCTCCCCTTCAATGGCGGCTGTGGTGAAGTTACTGTTAGAATTTCGGACATTACTTCCGGAAAGCTTTTCAAAATAAACTTGTACTCATGGTTGTCCGGAAGTCTTTTCAAAATAAAAGCTTGACATACATTGTGCGCGAAAACTTGTTTTTTCAGTATAATTTAGCATTTGAACTGATGGCCTGTCTAAACTAAATTATGCCATAAAACATTGATTTAAATTACTAACAGTCCCTCCTTAAAAGGTGTGTACATAATACTGAAATCAATGAGTTATTCATCTGCAACTCTCTTCAGTGGCCCAACTGATTTGCCTGTACAGTCTCTTTGCTGTTGGATGGAGGGCGTATTCTGCTCTCATGTCTTGTGCAAAGTCTCGTAGCTCAGCTTGCAACTTCATGTCCTGTCTTGAGGGACCGATGAGATTATACCTCTTTCAGCATGCTGTCTTGGTCTTGGATGCCTCAGGTGAAGATGATTCAGCACGAGTTCTCTGACTGCTGGATGGAGGAGGAGGAGTATCTTGTGGTGAGGTCATTTGTCTGCTGGAGTTGGGGTCGTAGCAGTCTTTCAGGCAGAGAGAGAGAGAGAGAGAGAGAGAGAGAGAGAGAGAGAGAGAGAGATCTTGGGGCGCATCACCTATTGATAATTCTAACACACTGAGGAAGAATAAATCCAATCCCTTCCACTCTATTCTCTTAATCATACTATCTGTCTTAGATGTTAAACGCCCTCGAAACACAATCAATGTCAACTAATAATTTTACCATATCCCAAAACACTGCTTTCACCCACTGTAACAGGTTTACCCCAAATACTCTTTTAGGAACCCATTTCTTCCCATTCTTCTATAAACTGAAATACCTACATGCTTCGAGCTCCTCATATTTCACACACTATAAAAGAACGTCCTCACTTTTTCTCCATTATGTTAAATCTCACTGTTATTTAGAACATATGTAACTTCTGTGTCTGGACATATCTGTGCAATGTCGCCACAATCTGCTGGGGAATCTTATTCATAGAGTTTGTGCATACAAAGCTGTACTTGTGGGTTGGTAGCCTGTTTCTACTGTAATCATTTCCAATAATTTTGCTCAGATAGGTCACCGATCGGTTGTTCATAACTTATCAGGGGGTGTTATGGTACAGTCTAAAACATGGATCCAGTGAATTTGGTGATTCCCCTAATCTGTAAATCCCCATCACTTACATTCCTGATCACTTAAACCCATCTCATCATTTGATACAAAAACTGCATATATGGGGGGTGCATCTTGAAGGGACTAGCGTTTCCAACTCCTTCTCTCGTTGCTCAGGTGATCTTTTGGCTCTGGGGATAAGTGAAAGTCTCTGAAACACAGCTGGAGTTTTGTTAGTGATGTGGGCATTCTCTCTGAGTGAACTAATGGATCCATGTCTTACATGATAGTGTACTCCCCTTCCAACCAGAAAGGTTTCAACTGTAATGAGCAGAATCAACAATGCTATTCTGACTCTTATCCCTCGTGGACCCCACAATTGCTTTGGCTTTGTTCTCGACTTAATCTCTATTTTCTCCATGGTTGTCAGTTACAAAATTCAAATTATGAGTACAAAAATAACTTATTCTAAAATTGGACTATTTTTCCAGGTGTAAAACAAAAAATTGGTTTTCACTTTAGTGTACAACTATACAAATCTAAAGACAATTCATCTATCGAGCTGTTTCTATCTTATTCTTATTTCTATTTATTGTTTTGTTCCAGCTCTGCCAAATCAGTCCTAACTTCCAATCATTTCTGGAAGGTGCCAGTGAAGGGTGACAATGTGTGAGGTGGTGTCAATTTGCTCCTTTTATCTTTACCTTTAAACCGGAGCGCATGTGAAGTTCGTTACAACTTCTCACGGTTCCGTCCACCTGGGTTCAATCTCACTGTCTTTTGTGAACTTTCACCCTCACCCAATCACCTGGCCGAAACGGAGTGTCTTTTGGTGTCTCGTCTGGTGTCTCTGCAGTTCTCTGAACCTGTGTAGACAAGACTTGCATAATATTACTCAGAGTCCTGACATATTCATACACTTCAATTTATCTGATACCCAAAGCTGGATCACTCCCTCCTTGGAGAAGGCCCAAACCTCGGCATACTTGTTGTTGTTAAACACTTGTTATTATTTATGAACTACTACGTCACTGAAATCAACACATCTGTATAATCATGACACTCCCTCCTTTGAGCATAACATGCTCAATTAATATGATTACCCTATTATGTACAGAACGTGTAAAACGCATAACGTTGTACCAAATCAATATAACTGCTCCGTGTACTCTTAAGGCGTACAAAAATATCATATGATGTATTGTATAAAAACATATTCACTAAAAACCTGCCATTAGTACAAAAAATAGTTTACTTGTTTCAATAACGGCTTCAGTCATGGTATTATGCATCATTGTTTCTGCGAAAAACAATACCCCTGGTTTGGTTAATGCATCTCAATAATTCTAGAATTAGAGGCTTGTCTGACACTGCTGAACCAACATATGATAAAATATTTCTCTAAACTAGAGTGAAAATACGAACTATTTTCAACAAAAGGTGACATGTCGAGAACATGAAGGGCTTGTGCCCCTCACTAAAAATGAGATATTGCCTTACGCACTACATTATAAATCAGTAAAGTCACTCAAGAATAAATAGATAAAGACTGATTTTTTAAACTGTTATAAAATCCTAGAATTCCTTCATCTAAGCTCTCAACCAGTGTTATTCTATTTAGTTTACAGCTCATGCCTTAGAACAGATACTTCAGACCTATTATAAAATTGTGTCTCTGTGAAAATGTAATCTGACTCCATAAATCACATAATTTTTACTAAAAAACTAGACTTCCACTAATAATAAATGAAGTTCCCCTTTAAACACAGCCCCGGTCTTCTGACGGGGTCTATCTATGTACTGGCTGGTTGGTTGTGCCAGTCTCTGTCGCTCCGTCACTGTTCTCCCTCTAACAGTCACTCTCTAGTTCTGCTGGGTTCTTGTTGACTTCTTCACTGGTTTGAGACAAGCCACCCTAACGGAACACCTCCCTTTGTAGCCAGACTTCACCACAGCAGAATCGAGTTTCTGTTTTCAGGTCTCAACAGCTTCTCGTCAGGTGTATCGCCGTCCCTTGAACTGCAGTCAGTGTAAACAGGAGGACTTGGTAAGGATCTTCCGTCTTCATATTTTGGGTAGAAATCCATCGCCTTGACCTCACTAGCTGTGTGGACTCAATAGTTCTCTGTGTGGGGGAACAACATCACTCGTAATCTCTATCCTTCCCATAATTACAAAAATAGTCTGCTTAATGTTCTATTATATTTTAATCTTTACTCATCTATTCATGTTTTAATCTTATATGCTACTCTAATAAAAAATGTTCTAATAACATTCTAACTCTCCCTCCTGTGGTGTCAGATGTAGCTTAATGTAGCTGGATTTCAAGATACCTCTCTGGTCTGAAGATGCATCACCTGGTGGTCTGGCCCTCTGAGCTTCCTCATTGGAGAAGATGGCAGGCTGTCTCTGTTAGTATTGGCTTCTCGGCTACTGCTGGCATCTGCTTTGTCATTTTCTTGTTGTTATAAGCTTCGACATCTCTCTCAGCTACTTGAAACTTCAAGAGTCTTCTTGCTAGAATCTTATCTTCTTCATCAAGCCCCGTCCTTGTTGCCTGGTATCTTCGATCGTGGTGAATAAGATGTTGTCTCCATTGCTCAGCAGGTTTATTGTCCAATCCCACCACTTCTTCCAGGCGTAGTTGCACTGCTAGGGGAAGGGCTTTTATGACAGCTTTCTTCCACAACATTTCAACTGATGGAGAAAGATCATGTCGTTGACCTGTGCAAGTCTCCCACACTTCTTCACATCTCTTCAAGAATGTATGCATGTCTTCCCCTGGCTTCTTCTTCAAGCTTGTGAGAGCATGTAAACTTCGTGTTGTCGGATAGATGCGACGAATTGCCTCCCAAAAATTCGACCTGATGTGGTTGAATGGAGTGTCATCTGGGTCATACATGCTATTGGCTTCAGTATCTATTGCTTTTGCCTGAAAACGTCCCTCAATCCGAGCATGCAGGGCCCTCATATCCCCCAAGCACAGGTGATCTTGGGCTGTATATCTCTCCAGATCAGTCACCCACTTCTGACCTCCTTTTGTGAGTGGAGGCAGCTTTCCCACTAAATCTTCCATGTCCCGGTGACTCCATGGTTGGTATTGAGCTCCTTTTCCAGCAGCTATCAATGGCATGTTGGTATATGCTGGTGTAAGAGATGCACACCCGCTTTGTTGCTGTGTCTGTTCTCGATGTGTGGAGTGTCTACTGCTTTCTGACTGTGTGGCCCCTTTGTCATCTCCCAAACTCTGGAATGGTTGGGAGAGTAGTTTGTTCGGTAAGGTGTTTGAGATGTTTCCCAATCTTCCGTCATTTCTTTCTTCCTTTTCTCTGTCTTGACTACTTTCGGTTTGTCTTTCTGCCATCTTGTCCTGGAATCTTCTCTCTTCTTGTTGTCTTTTCTCCTGAAGTTCTAGGTAATCATGTTCTTTTCTTCTTCTTTCTCCCATCCGGCTTTCATTCTCCTCCTATTCTTTCCGTCTTTCTTCCTGAAGTTCTAGGTAATCATGTTCTCTTCTTCTTCTTTCTGCCATCCGGCTTTCATTCTCCTCCTCTTCTTTCCGACTTTCTTCCTGAAGTTCTGTTACTTGTCTGTGTCTCTGTGGCTTTCTGAAGTTTTCCTGCATGACCGTCTTTGCCGTCACTTGTGGTAACAGAGAGAAATTCTGCGTCCCTTGTTGTTGCAGAGAGATTGGTGGCGTGTCATATCCTGCCATTGATATTGCCTCATCATAGGGAGGTTTCTTGCTGGACTGGAACGACATGGGTGTTCGTAATTGGTTTTGCTCTCTAGTCATGTCCCTCATTTGTTGCATGTTATATTCGAAACATTCCCGCATCTGTTCAGATTTACTGTGTAGCATTCTTATTTCATAGTCCAATTCTTTGACACTTCTTTCTGTGGGGACGTCTTCTAAATCCAATATTCCTCCGAGAACATTGAAAGTTGGAGCTTGTATTGAAGTTTGAGAGACAAGGTCTGATTTTGTCATGTAAGGAGGAGGTTTTTCAGTCAGGTTTGGATAGAGCTTTGGAGTTTGGATTACTGGCGCTTCTTCTGTATTTTCCGTTGTGTCTTCCTTTGCCGGCGAACTTGCTTCTTGAACGACATGCATGTTTGCTGTTTTACTAACAGAATGCTTTAAATGGAGTATCAGGGCTGTAACTTGTGCTTTTCTTATCTCTGCTTTGTCCATCTTTGATCGTCCACACCAAGAGGGTTGTCCTGCTTGGATCCATGCTTGGTGCTCTCGCAGGTATTCTCCATTCTCATAGTCAATTACAGCTTTTCTATGGGCTATCGTTGGTCCCGGTTGATCATCCGCCGGAAACAGCCCTCTTGTTTGCCATTGTCCCCACAGTTTCTCTAGGGGGTTCCATGTCTTCTGTCTAAGACTTGGAATGGTTGTAGCATCTGATCTGGTTTTTACCCTTTCCTTGATGTCTGCAGTTGAGCCTGGCTTTACGTCTGGCTTCAACTTGGTGTCTTTTGGTGACATGGTTCTTGAGTACTACGATAAAATTATTAAGTTATCAAAGATTCAGCACTAATCCTCCGACTAGTACCCTTGTATTCCTTATAAAAATGTCCTATCTCTTCAGATTTTTTTTTTTATTGATTTTTTTTTCAAAAAGTTAAAGATTTTATGTTTTTTATTGATTTTTTTTAAATTAAAGATTTTATTTTTATTTTATTTTTTTATTAAAAAGTTAAAGATTTTATTTTATTAAAAAATTAAAATTGCACAATGTTTGGATTTTTGAAAAATGAAAAAGAAATATTGTGAAAATCCAAATCTGGTATTTTAATGTGTACCTGAAATGCATATGATTATGCAAATTTCGTGACTTGTTTTAGCTTCAATACATCTGTGTTTGAATATTCTAGAGTCCAGCCTGAAAGACTATTATGTAAGGTATCTCTTATCTTAAAAATAGAATCCACATGTGTTCTTTTAATAACACTCAAGATTAGACTCCAGGATATTACTGCTGATGTTATTATTGATACTCTGTTTCCCTATCTGTGTAATCTCCAGCTTAAACCACTAGGGGCAGCTGTTGTAAAATAACCTCTTTTTACAAGATGGCTATTTTCCTTAAAAAGTATCTTAAGAATGGGAAAATAATTTCAATATGGTTAAACAATAGAGCACAAAACACGCCAAAACACGTCTGCCAACAAGAACACTGCAAAAAATAGCCAAAACACGTTTGCCAGCATTAATCACTTCAAAAATGAGATTTGAGACTCCATAATATTCCTCCTCTACAAATACTCAACTTTCAACAGAATTAATAACCTGTTTCAACAAACTGTACTATTTCCGAGATCCAACTGTGACAAGAAGTATGATTTGTTCTTCAGTAATTGGAAGTCAGAACAATTCCTCATTTGGAGTGAAACCAGCCAGCTTAGTACAAACAAAGGTGCAATTTGCATTTCCGAAATGGCGTTTGCCCTATTTCTGTTTTTACTACATGTGGTCCAGAACAAAGGGATTTGAAAATAGACCTGGTGGCTCACTAGAGAACAAAAGGAAAATCTGGTTTTTAGGAAATGCAAGAGAAAACAATACTGTATGGTTCCCAAATAAAAAATGGGCTTTATCCTGAAGATATCCTCTTCTTAAAATTAGGAACCCTACGATGTTAAGCCCTAAACTTATCCTTATCGCACTATTTGACTTTAAAAGCCTCTATTGTTTTATCTGTTCTTATTAAAACACGCCAACATGGGACAAATTAAGTGGCAAATCATACACAATCCGCAGAATATCTTCTATCAAACGCACTTATGTCGCATTACTCGTCGTAAGCCATGCGCAATGATTGGTTGCAAATAGAACAGAATAAACACTGACTTAGCCTTCCACTCGCACTAATCAGACCTTTTTAAAAGGGTTTTTAAATCATATTACCAGTCGTTAACTGGTCTGCTACGTTTTTGTTCAAGTCTTCTAGTTCTGTGTCTTTAAATCTTACAACTCTGTTTAAATGAGCATCTATACTCTCACATTTATAGTTAAAAACTACCAACGTAACAAAAGACACATCTCTGAAGACTAACAAAACGCCTCAATGAAGTAATGTCTACACAAGTTAATGTTTAAAATACAACACACACAAAATTAAAAGCATGCAGGGTTAAATGGAAAAATGAAATGAAATGAAACTCACCGTGCCTGTGACAAAACAACGCCTCGTGGTTTTAGAGTGACTATTTATATTAAATTTAGGTTTTTTAACATTAAAATGCACAGCTGTTTTCAAGATCTGCCGGCCGCCAGCAAACACACACATCTAACATTTCCTAGTGTAACTAGTGAAGAATCTTTGTCTTAACAGGCATTCTTCTTACCGATCAGTTTGAACCCTTTGTGTGTGTCTGCGTTGCCAACGTCCCCCGCGAACAGCTGGCTTTGTTGTCTCTCCTGTTCACTAAGATCACGTCTGGGTCGTTCCAATTATTAGCTTATTCGTTTTTCTCGCGTCCAGGAGAGAAAGTTTTAAAATAAAGAGAACAATGAGTCTCGACTATAAGTTTCAAATGGTGGTACTTTAATATAGTAAAAGGCACGGTAATGTTACAAGCGGGCTCGTTCAGAGAGAGGAGGAACACAGCTGCTTGTTCCTCCGGGGTGGTGAAAGAAAGGGGCACAACAAAACACATTTCGTCCTTAAATACAGTAGACTGGCTCCTCCCGTCTGCTGGCTCTGTTGTTGATGACTTCCGCTAGTCCCCCTATATCCGCACACACTTTTTCAAAGGATATTTACATCGTACATTTAACACATGACTAAACACGCCTTGGTTCTACACACTCGCCTGCATCACTTTTTATCTTATTACAACGGCTTGTAATATTTACGTTCGGTCTAACATTGAGTTCAAGCTTCCGTCAGTATTTCAGAGATAACTTCCGGAATAGTTTTTCAAAATAAACTTGTATTCTTGATTCTGCCGGAAGTCTTTTCAAAATAAAAGCTTAACATACATTTTGCGTGAATACTTCTGTTTTCTCAGTAAAATCAACATTTAAGCTAAATTATGCCATTAAAACATTGATTTAATTACTAACATAATGCAATTGGCTTGATAACTTAATTTTTCTACACCTTGAGTTAAGGATTTCAAGTCCACTCCCATTTAACATGCCTGGACAAGTTCCGGCATTCAAGGCTGTGTGTTCGACGACAGGCTGAAGAAATACAAAAAGGACATTTTAAAAGTGGGTGTCATCTTTTGTCATTTAAATACAGTAGATCTTAGTTGTAGTTGCACGTTATAGGCAAATTGCTGTTTGACCAAAATGTGCAGCCTTTGAACTGTGGATAGTTCTGAGAGGGTACAAAGTAGTAGAGGCAGAGAGTCTCTTTTTGTTGTGTTTCTTGCTCATTTCATGCAATGTTGCTTATATATCTAGAACAATTTAATTCTAATTAAAAATGGGCTGGAGATGCAAAATATGTAAATTTGAAACCTCTGCAAAAACAGGGTTGCTAAAACATTACAGGTTACGCCATGGTGGGCAACCTCTGCCATGTCTTTATCCAGATTGTTTTTGTTCCTTCAGAACATGGGGTAGCCTTAGATCACATCTATCAAGAAATCACTCTCAGGAAACTCAGGAAAGAGTCAGAACTGGAGGCTTGTCTTTCACTTGCCAGTGTTGCAGTGCCAGCACAATCTCCACAGAAAGAGAGCTTTTTGAACACCTTGGTCGACATTTGAAAAAACATGAGACTGTCACCTGTGTTTTTAAGAACTGCAATTTCAGCACTAACATTTAAGGAACATTTGCCTCCCACAAAAGCCGAAAGCATACTCCTCACTCACTGCAAGACTTTAAAGAAGACCTGCTAAAGAGGTATGCAAGTTGTTCAAATACAGATGATAACAGTGATGTAGGTGTTCAGGATGGTGAACTGTCCATTACTGATGATGGTCAAGATAATGATGTGAGAGATCTACCAAACCTCATTGAAAATAATTTGGCTTTGTTGTTTCTAAAACTCGAGAGCACTTTTAATGTACCTAACAGGTGTATTGATGAGGTTGTCGAAGAGCTACATTTTATCTCTCATTCAGCATCAGGTCCCATTATCAAAGACATTTTTAATTCCTGTTTGAGGAAGCACGACTGTGAGATTGATGAGTCTGTTGTGTCAGACATGGTGACAGAGCTTTGTGATGCCAACCCCTTTACCTCTGCTCTGAACAGTGGCGGTCCACTTTCTTCTGCATATAAGAGAAGGGCTTATTTTACAAAGGAGTATGTACTTAGTAGCGAAGGAGAGAGAAGCTTCCAGTATGTCCCCATTCAGAAGTCGATGCTTCAGCTGTTGAGCCGGAAAGAGATCCAGGATTTGATCTTGCATGACAGAGAAGCTCAAAGTAATGCTGAAACTCAGTACAGGTCATTTTCTGATGGCAGTTATTACAAAACAAATGAGTTATTTTCTGGAGAACATCCTACCATTGCTATCATTCTATTTGTTGATGACTTTGAGATATGCAATCCTCTGGGCACATCTAGGAAAAAACACAAAGTCACAGCTGTGTACTGGGTTTTAGCTGATGTTCCTGCACTGCTCAGATCTTTTCTGACCTCCATCTTCTTAGCAATTCTCTGCAGGGCTGAGGATGTAAAAAGATTTGGTTACGGTACTGTACTGGAGCCACTGCTCAAGGATCTTAAGAGCTTGGAAGAGGAGGGCCTGTATGTCCCAGCATTAGGCAAACAAATCAAAGGAACAGTGTTTAGTGTAGTGGCAGATAATCTTGGGGCCCATTCTCTTGGGGGATTTGTGGAAAGCTTCTCCAGTTCTTATGTTTGCAGATTTTGTCTGGGTGAGAAGTCACTGTTTCAGGTGGAAGAAGTGAGAACAGGGGCATTTCAACCCAGAACTATAGAACAGCATGAAATGCATGTCCAGACCGTGCAGGACAATTCTGCATTGGTTCATGTCTGTGGAGTCAAGAGGCAGTGTGCACTTACAGAGAATCTGAAGTATTTCAGTGTTTTGACAGGTTATCCACCTGATGTGTTGCACGATGTGTTTGAGGGTGTAGTCCCCCGAGAGTTGGCTCTATGTCTTCAAGTGTTTATCAAGAGTAAATACTTCACTCTTGATGAACTCAACACATGCATCAAAACGTTTCCCTACAAATGGTCGGACAAAACTGATGCTCCAAAGCAGATCCCTCTGAATTTTGCAGCAAGGAAAAGTGTTGGAGGGAACGCCCATGAAAACTGGTCATTGCTGCGATTCCTGCCCCTCATAATTGGATCAAAAATCCCTGAGGGTGAACCAGCATGGGAAGTACTTCTAGTGCTCAAAGAGATAGTTGAGCTTGCAGTAAGTCATGTTCACACAGAGGAGACTATTTGTTACCTAGACAGTAAGATCTCTGAACACAGACGCAGGTTTCTCCAGCTTTTCCCACAGGAAAAACTAATCCCCAAACATCATTTCCTGGAACATTATCCACAGTTTATCAGGGCCTATGGTCCACTAGTGTTACTGTGGACTATGAGGTTTGAAGCCAAACACAGCTTTTTTAAGCGGGTTGTCAGGCAAACTCACAGCTTTCCACGAAGCATCAGCTGATGGTTGCATATAACCATCATGATCCCAGTGTTGTGAAACCTGTCTTACAGGCCACACAACTGTCTACTGTAGATGTTACTGTGCTAAGAGAAGATATCCAGGAAGAACTGCGAGCAAAATTCCCTGAGGAGACACGTATCCAGATAGCCAACAATGTATGTTACAGTGGCACAAAGTATGCAATTGGAATGATTTTGGCTAATGGCTCAACAGGTGGTCTGACAGATTTTGGAGAGCTGATCCAAATAGTTGTTGTCAAGGGCACTCTTGTATTAATTGTGAAATGCTTGAGTGCTTGGTCAGTTGAGCATCTCAGGAGCTATGTCCTTGAGAAAACACGAACTGTGAAAGTGCTAGAGCCTGCAGAGCTGTCCAACATGTTCCCTTTAACACCTTACTGTACGTGTTTGGTGGAAAAAGCATTGTAACCCTCAAACGCTACATTTATGTTGCATAGATTGCAATACAGGGCCGATGCAGCCCCTTTTAAACATGTAGCCCCTCCCACTAGGAATAAACTTTTACATTAGGAAATACAATTAGTCTTAATTTCTTACTAGATAAAGCATTACAGTTTCTTAACTCTGAAGCAATATTAACGAGGATTTTCTCTATTAACCTTAACATTTCCCCTTGAACATAAAAGGTCATTTGTAAACACAAATTAACATTTCCAACAAAACAGATAATAATGCATCTCACGTGATCATGAAAATGCACGAGAACACACTATTTAACCTAGTGAAATGCCTATGGCGCTGGTGAAATGACACGCCTCTGCCAATACAAATCACAGCTGGAGAGACGGTGGTGAATCTGCCCCACACTTCAACACGTAAGTTACTTCAATGCTTGTGAATGTATGCTTGAATGAAAATAGAACGGCCAAGTGTGCACCCATGGTCGCGCTACTGTTGTTGATGTTTGATTACAATTTAGCGAGAACACAGGGAG
>CALSBZ010039182.1:10034-26182 GCA_943591055.1 Gobionotothen gibberifrons | reverse complement strand
CGGGAGTGAGTTTTACACATAAACACATTTATCAAATGAGAGAATAATCCTAAAACACACTGAGGGTGGAACATATTCAATCTTTTCATAATATAAACAAATTATTCTTTTAGAGATTCTTATTCATGTGTGAATTTGGGGAAGATTTAATTTGTTACAATATAGATCTACAGTTTAAAGGAATAGTTTAAGAAACCACTATGGATAATGTTAAAGGTAGAACTCCAACCAAGCCAGAGATGGTATTCCAACCATATTGTTTTCACCATTGTGGCATAGTTATTACCAGAGAAGTAACATTTGTTTGTCGTTCAAGATGTAGAGTTTTAAAAAGACAAGTGCTACCACCTTTTAAAGGTCATCCATTAAACTAGATGACCTGACATTTAGAGATGTTATTTAAAGTAGAGACATGTCTGCCATGAGAAAGATTCCTAAATTAAACTGCAAACAAGCCCAATGACTTCTGTTTTTAGGATCCTTGACCAAGGAGGGAGTAATTATCACATGCTCGGGCACCCAAAGTTGCACACACTGTTAAAGGGATTTAGTATAGTTCTTTAAGTAGATCAGAACTGAAGAGTAATTAGTATAATGAGTTGGTGATTAGTATGATGAGTAGTGATATTACACTGGTGTTCACACCATTTCAGGGACTTTATCACTGCATAAGCACAGACCACCAAAGGTACTGAAATAGGAACTTTCAAATGATGAAATTCTGCAACTGTTGTAACTGACCAAAATCTTCTCCCAGAAATGACTGTCTGGAAAGCCAGAGTAGATGTTTGGTGATATGGAGGACAAATTGATCACGACGGCCTCTTCTAGAGAACATATTACTTTCATACCTTAAAAGGTATGATAGAAAGGAGGGTACATTTCTCAAGAGATAACAGTTACAAATGCTAGCAGAATAAGACAACCTACCCCCAGAAACAGAGATGGATGTAGATGATGAGATTGTCCAAATTATGTGAAAAGCGAACAAGCCAAAATGCTAAGATAGAGTGAATCCATTTCAAATTACTTTACACTATTCCAAGATAGTTAATTTGTATTCTGTATTCTTGTATACTATTTCAAGATAGTACATTTTGTGTTTTATATTACTTTGCACTATTCAGAAATACTCTGTTCCTGTAACACTTTGTAAAAACAAGTGCCTTAACACTGAGCGTGATATGTGAACGGTTTCTGTCAAAGGAGGGAGAAAGAAATGTTCCAATACCAAGCCATGCTGCTATTTTTAAGAAAGATATTGAATGATTAATACTAGAAGTTATGCACAAGGAAAAACTTCTATGTTAAATCACAAAGTATTTTTGTATTTTTATAAAATTGAGGTTATTGAACCATTCCATTTTTGACTATGTTTTTATATGAGTTTTGTACTAAGTTAAGTTCAGATGAAGAACTCATTGATTTCAGTATTTTGTACACACTTTTAAAGTGTGTAAGGAGGGACTGTTGGTAATTAAATCAATGTTGTAATAGCATAATTTAGCTTAAATGTTGATTTTATTGAAAAAACAGAATTATTCACGCAAAATGTAAGTTAAGCTTTTATTTTGAAATGACTTCCGCCAGACGCAGGAACCAGTTTATTTTGAAAATATATTCCGGAAGTCATCTCTGAAATACTGACGGAAGCTTGAACTCAATGTTAAACCGAATGTAAACAATATCAGCCGTTTTGACGAGATAAAAAGTGATGCAAGCGAGTGTGTAGAATCAAGGCGTGTTTAGTCATGTGTTAAATGTACGATGGAAATATCCTTTGAAAAAGTGTGTGCGGAAGTAAGAAGACGAGCGGAAACCAAACAACAACAAAGGGACCGGACACGGGAGGAGCCAGTCTACTGTATTTAAGGACAAGATGTGTTTGATTCTGCCTTTTTTTCACCCCTGCACGAGAGAGGTCACGCTGCAGCGTCCTGCTCTTTCAACTCCCTTCTGTCTGATTCATTACCGCGCCACATTTGAATTAAAGGACCATTTGAAACTTAAGACAGAGACTCCATTGGTCTCATTTATCCTAAACTTCTCTCCTGGGACGTGTTAATAACGAATAAGCTAACAGGTGTCATGCTATTCCAGTTATATCTCGCACAGGCTCCGCCCTCTACTGGACTCTATGGGTACTACCTTACCCTGCGAGCATTCTCCCACTGAGACTTCTATAGACGTGGCCGGCCTTGGGCGGGCCTACCTGAATGCGTGCGCATCACACCGTATAAAAGGAGGCCTCGCCTCCTGACTGCCATCCTTTTCTCTTCAGCCAGCGGAAGTGATTCCACGAGAGACCGAAAGACGTTTGAAGAAGAAGGAGTGATCTTACCTCCAGGGAGTCGCCACTGCTAGAAACCCGGGCCTGTCCTTCGTGCCCTAGCTGAAATAGCGGGCGCCGATCCCCACCACCTTTGCTTCGGTGTTGGGGGACCAGGATATGGCCCCGGCGGTGCTGCAGGTCTGGTCTCTCCCTGGATGATGATCATGGCGGCGGGTGTGTGGGCTACTCACTCAGTGCTAGAGATGCCCCCGCCTCACCAGGTCAGAGCGATTATTGGGCCCGCAAGGCCGAATAAGTAGCTTGGTCCACGGGCCTTGCCCCAGGCCCGGTTCCCCCGAGGACCGGTGCTCGGTGGCCTCACATGATATAGGGTTGACCCTACTTCATCACAGGCCGCCGCCGCTGCCCGCCGTGTGATGTCCCTGGATATCACGCGGCGTGGCGCTTTCCAAAGAGGACCGTGTTGATCTCCTGGGAGCCCCCGTGTTGTCGGAAGGGCTCTTTGGATCGAGGAAACACTGTCCTACACTCCCCGCCCCTGCTGTAAATCCCGGTAAAGGGAGCCAGCAGGAGGGCGTGTGAGTGGAATAAATCGAGTGCTGTCAAGCACGGTGCGGGTTCAAGAGATGCTATTGCCGGCGTACTGTTGTTGCATTTCGCCGTTGAATGGGAAATGCAGCATTAATACGGGGGCGCGCGGCCCTCGTGAGAGTGGCCGCGGGGCGTTCAGGGACCTCCGCAGAAGAACGGTGGTTTACGCTGTAAACTCTGGTTCTAGAGTGGTGTGTGTGGGGGAAAAATGCATTCGGTGAAAACGATTGCATTTTCCCCAGAGTAAGAGCTATCTTGTTCCACAATCCCACTTTTCCCCATAAATGTCCGTTTCAAAGAGACGGCATTGTGACTGCGCGCGCAGCCCTCTCCCGAGGACGAGCCGCGCGGTGCGTTCAGGGTCCTCAGTAAATAATCGGCCCTTCCTGTGTCGACCCTCCGTGGGCAAATCATCCCTTCGCGGGGAGTTTTTGCGGCGGAACGGGTCACCAGAGAGTATTACAGCTTCTCAGCTGTGGCCCCACAGCTGAGTGCTTGTCCATTAACACAATGTTCTGGGGAATGGAGACACAGCTGTGTGCTAACAGGACCTCAGAGTCATCGCACGCGCTCTTCTCCCACAGGCTTTCCTGCAGAGGAGGGTGCGCGGCGCGATGGTGAGACGAGTGGAGAGACGCTGGCACGGAGATTCCGTGCCCACTGCGCCCTCCACCTCTCCGGCCCACCCCGTGGAACCGGCGTCCCGGCACTCACGGGGACGGGCTGCCCGTCTTCACGGATCTGAGGGCGGGGGGAGAACATCTCTCCGCCCGGGACGAGAGGGCGAATCCCGCCTCCTCCCTGTATAATGCAGCAGATCACTACGTTTTCTAATAGAAATGAGGTGATCTGTATGCAAATATAAGTGTCTTTTGGTGTCTTCTCCACGTTTTGTTTTGTCAGCCATCCTCTGAAGCACTCTTGAAAAGAGAAAGGAAAAACAGATTAGCTTTTAGCTTTGTGTTATGATTACTTAAATATGTGCACTGTGAGATGAAAAAGAAAAATGTATCAAATTTAGTTTTGAACATTCACTGTGATTGGGTTTATTATCCACGCAATACACCTTGTTTAATTTTTTTCTTAATTTACATTATTTAATTTCATATTCTGTTCTTGTAAATATCATATTCTATTATATTACATGTATATAAACTTTTTGCACTAATTGTTATTTTGTATTTTATTATATATGTTGCATTGTTGGAGGAGCTCAGGTCAGAAGAATTTCATTGACATTTCTACACTGTAGCTGCTGAGCATATGAGAATAAAACCTTTGAATATTCAATCCAACACTTTTTTCAGTGGAAAATCCTAAATTGTAGGATAGTTTGGCCATAATAATGCTTTATGATTACATTTCTAGTGAGAAGTGTATATTTTAATTTCAGAATTTACTTATAGATATTACTTTACACCCGGGAGTATGTATTGTCATTCTTATTGTCGATACATTGAGGGATATACGCTATATTTTATTAACACCAGTATGTACTTTATACATCCACCTTGAGTGTTTTTCTCTGCACCGGAAATAATTTAATTTGAAAATTAAACCGCATATTATATAAACTATATCAGCGCCACACCTGCGTAACACATGGTGCCTCTTGTCTGAACAATTTTTAAGCGATTTGTAATCTATTCTTGTCGACTTGCAGCCTAAATACAAAGATAACTCCACTCTGCTACCACTGCTTACCTCTAATGAGCCTTGGTAGAACTAGTGTCCGAGTCATGGGGTCCAGAACTGACTGAAGACATGTGGAACAGAGTACATGCATGGTTCGATGTACAGGGAACTGGAACTTTGAACAGGTGCTTTCTTCTTTTCTGCCTGAAGATTCACAAGTTCTTGATCAGGTGTTTGATGTGGGCTGGCATGATCCTTTCTGCAGCGATAAATAAAGAAGACAAAGAAGACATTATTAATAAAAGTAATGATGGTAACAACAATAATATTAGTATAACTATTTATATAGCACTTACACAATTGCAAAGTGATTCTCACAATAAAAATAAAGAACAAAACAATATCAACAATAAAAAAACAAATGGTTATAGGAATGTTAAGAGACAAAGAAATGATAAACATTCTGAGAGGCCGACTACAAAAGGTAGACTCAATGGCTCTTGATGACATCAATGAGCAGTCCCAATAGATGCTGTTGTATAAAAAGAAATAGAATCGCTCCAGATTTCTTCTATTTTGTGTTGGACGATTTGTTATATTGATTGCTGATGGATGTGTATATATATATATAGGGTTTATTCAACAGCAGTAAAGCATTAAGTTGCTAAATTAACGCACACTGAACTGTAAAACAACTTACCACTGTTTAGGAAAGGCTCTGATCAGGAGGGTTGACTAGTAGGACAGCAAAGAGGTGGTGTCATGTACAACCATAGGTAGATGTTACACCTGAAAGAAAGATAAGGAAATAAGAGAAGACAGGAGGACAAGCTTTAACCTGAGCCTGTTTTTTCAGTCTTTACAATGCACAGTTGGAAATGACATTCCAAAAGCTAAATTCAAACTCAATACCATAAATAACTGGGTACCAAAGTGCTTTACCTGAAAGAACACGTTCCACACGGAGCAGCATCCATCCGGCTCGGCCTTTTGCTGCATATTATCTCCTCCCTCTCCACTGTTTGCAGTAGATCTCTACTGTCCAATAAAACTGAAATTCCCCAAAAAATCATATTAAAAAAAGTTCAAAACAACAACTTGCTTTTGGCATTTAAATGGATTAGAATCTCACCTTTTTCCTGGATGTCAGGAAGGCCAGGAAGTCGTTCCCTTCAAGTCTGCAACCAGTCATAGGAGTTCAAATGCAAAGCCTGAACGATGACAAGAGCGAGACTTACATTTTACAATTATATGTTTTATTAATACCAGAGCAGTGTGTACATAGGCATCCCTGTATGGCATGCAAAGAACAGATCAAATCCCCTGACTGACTCACACACTTTGGTGATGTCCTCATCTGATAAGGTTTAATTTTTTAGCAGAATAGTAACATTACTCAAAGTATGTCGGACCCAACTCACTGTATCATTGAGTAGAAAAAACTGTCCCCACAATTTCAGGTACAAGTTTACAATGAAGCACAAAACCCTTTTTGTATTAAGCTAGCTGCCACAAAAAGTACAGCTACATGCTAACCTTTGGTAGAGAGCTACAGTTAGCTAACTTCATGTTCAACACAACACCTCTAATGGCATTACATTAACGATTTTAAACAAAACGTAACTCTCTCAACTTGTAAGATAACTTTAAGTTAACTTACCCTTAAATAACTACATCACGTTTTTCAGGGGAAACACAAACTGCAGAAAACGTTAGCTGCTAACTGTTGTTAGCTAAAACAGCTAGCCTCCTAGCAAACGTAAGGTTAAGTTAACATTAACGTAACGTTGTAAGAAAGCAAAACGAACCTTCGAGAAAGCTTTTACTCTCTGACTTGGTGAAATTGTGTAGTGTTGCTTACCTCCAGAAGGACTTTTAGCGCGTTTCCCAGTAGACAGCTGTCAGAGTTGTCAGAGTTGTCAGAGCTGTCAGAGCTGTCAGAGCGGCGGTGCCTCTCAGAAGTTCAACTCCTCGACCGTTAGTCAGCATAATACCAGCTTCACCAGCATAGACCAGCTAAAACCAGCATAGACCAGCATGACATCCATGCTGGTTTAGCTGGCCAGGCTGGTCTTGAACCAGCAAGAACAGCCTGGCCAGCTTGTCCAGCCTGGTAAACCAACTAAACCAGCCTAACACCAGCTAAAACCAGCTAACACCAGCCTAACACCAGCTAAAACCAGCTAACACCAGCTAAAACCAGCAACCATCTTAAGCTGGTCTCAGCTGGTTTTTTCAGCAGGGTAGCTATACATGCTCGCCAAACACATTGTTTTCATGCCAGCTACAAGGAATGACTGAACGTAGTCCGCTGTATAAGATTGCAATTGTAAACACGTTATTGCTAGCCTAATATGAACCACTAGCTTTTGTTCATAGTGGTTTTATTACACTACATTAGTTGCCTTTTCTCCGAGCTAACGTTCATATGCTACCAAGGTAAACAAGGAAGCTAGGTTAGCATATTAGCTGGCAATATCTAACGGTGTTGAGATACACACTCCTACCACAACTACTACTAACGAATCTAAAACAACTACGTTTCTATTATATAATATTTTCTGATTTGCATTTGATTTCATCCAGCCAGATCAGGAAACTCCTGGCGTATCTGGCGGACAATACATGATTGAGACGGGATGACCACTCCGATGCCTCAGCCGGCTGTAGCTTGCAAGACGGCGGGGAGCAATGGATGATATACCGTGTATATATGTATATTTATGTTCATTTTCTACATTTCTAAAATAAAGTTTGATAGAAAATACTTAGTAGCCTTTCTTCCCTGAAGTATTTGCTCCTATAACATATCATTCATATATAGCAAACCATGATTCGATTTTTCATCAAACAAAGTAGTTTATTACAGGTAAAAATAACGTACTCTTCTTCCGTTCTACGCCTCAAATGTCTAAACATCGAATCTGTACATGTTATAGGGTGTGTAAGGTGTATATATTGGCATATGATGGTGTGTGCTACCGTTGGTGTTTTCAGCTAGCTAGCAGCTAACTGAAGCCACCTTTCGGAGCGAGCCTCTCTGGTGGTTGACTAATCAGAACAGAGGGGCCGAGCTGACCAATCGGAGCACACTGGGCTCACAGGGAGGGGGGGGAGAGCTGCAGCGAGCCGTTTAGTGGAGAAAGTGAATACACACACTTTACAGAGATGCTGTATGCGAAACCAATGTGAGTTTGGAAAATTGCACAGTATTTTTCTATTTTAGTATACCTCAACAATGGAATTATGATCAGTGGAAATGGCCATGACACCTCACCTTTAAGACCCGTTATCCCCCGGTATACCCTAGTCAGCGCCCCTAGTTACACCAATCAGCGTGCAATTACCGTACAGCCAATCACAATGCGTGACGTCATTGGTAAGCGACGGACCCCGAACACATATGTTAGGGCGAACACATATGGTACTGACACCGGAAACACTTTTTCCCATTGACTAACATTGGGAAAGAGTGGTCTGTAAATCGCTGGATACTTTTTTTTAAACTAAATAAACTACCCAGTATGAACATTTGTATAGCCCTTATTAAAAATATTCGGTCCTCAAGTTGTAAAATGTGCTAATAAGGTTTTTCTGAGAGTTATTTTACTCGGCATTATGAACGTGCATCTGAGAGTGGGAGCGCACATATGGGTACTTCTGCTCTGAAAGCCAGGCATGACGGGTAATCTGTGACGTTTCGCTCTCTCAAAAGTTGGGCCATTTTGTCCTCATGCGCCAATTGTGGTGGCTGTACTCTTCCAGCCGCCTCCCTTGTGTTGTTTTCCCTTTCCCTATCTGTGTTGTGTGGGCGTGGTGGCTGTCACTCCCGGCTCAAACCTCCACCTGCTGCAATCAGCTGTGCACCCTCCCCTACTACACACCGGATTCCCATCAGCACTTACCAATGCTATATCAGCGGAGGCTCCACAACCTGTCAGCGCTAGATCGTTGTTTAACCCACAGTGGTAAAACTCTCAGCCTTCTTAGCCTTCTCTTTATTATTAACTATATTCCGCTACACAGTATACTCTTCTTACATGTTCTTCTTGTGCTCCAGGATCACTCTCCGGACGCCGTGCTGTCATCACCAGCCACCACCCGTGCTGTCATCACCAGCCACCACCAGTCGCCATTTCCAACCGGATTACTATCTACGCTCCTCTACCTCAAAATAAACCTTTTTTCAACACACTGCCTTGTCCTGCGTTTGGGTCCTATCGGATAACGTAACAGAACGATCTGGCCAGTATGGACCCAGCGGACACAGGCCACCAGTCCAAAACTGCGGACGAACTCAGTCAAGCCCTGGCCAATCAAGGCGCTCTTGTGGGGCATCACGATACCATTCTCCGTGAGGTAGTGGAGACTCTCCGGAACCTCTCCGCTAATGTGCAAAGGATCGGCATGCAAACAGAACTGCTCACCTCACAGTCTTCTCCCCCGCAGCCCGGTGCACAGCCGACAGCCCCTCCCCCCCCTCCTGCCGCACCTCTCCACCAGCTACGAGAGGCCGTCATTCCCACACCGGAGCGATACGCTGGAGATTTGGGTATTTGTAGAGCCTTTTTGTTCCAGGGTACGAACGCAGCAGCCTAGTACTTATCACACAGATGGGGCTAGGGTAGCTTATTTAATGAGTCTGTTGAGGGGGAGTGCTTTAGATTGGGCTACAGCTGTTGGGGAGAGCCAGCCACAAATTTGCTGGTCATATGAGACATTTCCGAAATGAAAAAGGTTTTTGATCACCCGGTACGGGGGAGGGACGCTTCCAGGCGCCTTCTTTCTCTCCGGCAGGGCTCCCGTAGTGTAGCCGAATTTTCAGTTGAGTTTAGAACAGTTGCTGCAGACTCAGGCTGGAATAACGAGCCATTGCAGGATGTTTTTCTTCAGGGGCTGAACGAAGCAATTAAAGACGAGCTAGCTGCTAGGGATGATCCAGTTAGCTTGGATAATTTAATTGCCATAGCTATTAAAATTGATAATCGCCTCAGAGAGAGACGTAGGGATAGGAATAGCCGTCACCCCAATCCCCCTTACTCGGTCTCACAAAAAAAAAGAAGTGTAAAAGTAACACTTTTTTTTGTGTGTGAACCGCTCAATGAACTACATCTCCCGTCTCACACCACACACCAAGACGGCCGTTACGTTGGCACATTTCACTTCTTTCTTTCAGAATGAGGTCGAAAAGTATTAAAAGAGGTGAACATCACTACAAGTCTGGGCATGTTGAGTGCTGTACCTACACAAAAGGGGAGTTAGTTGGTTCCGTAAGAGCCAGCATGCGGGACCGGGATTCTGGGATTTGTAGTCTTTCTAGTTGCGTATTTTTCATAGTCTTATATTTCAACAGTTTTACGACAAACTGTGACTTTTTTGACATGGAAATTATTATTTAAGATTGACAAACATCATTTGTGTAAATCGTGGCACAATTCAAACGGGATCGAAAGACAATCTTTCTCTCTCCATTGACTTCAATACAAACTTTTTCAGAAATAAGGTCCCATGACCGCACTCCTAGGACCCTAGTTGTTTTGCAACATCGCCACCTAGCGAATTGGATGACCGCAAAAGTACAACCAGCGAGTATTGAGTCTCATACACAGCGAGTCTCTTTAGACATTGTAATACTTGTTATTAACGATCTAAAAATGCATGAAAATATATTTTTCTTCCAGAAATTAAATAATTATTATTAACAACAATTTATTGTTATTATGTTTTTGTTTTTTAATAACAAATGTATTTTGTATGTCAGATGTAAAAAGATAGTCTTATATATTTGTCTTATCAAATTTGACATACAACGTAAATATATATATATATTGTAGTTATAATGATATAATCTATAATGTATATTGTATAATATGTATAAATGTATATTGAATGTACTGTAGACATGCATTTAGATGTATATATTTTTTAAAGAAAACAAAAATGTTAATTTAGTTTTTGGGAGAAGGGGTGGGATTAAATACGTGTAAACTCCTTATCACGCCTTTTCGGATGTGTAATTAGGTAGATCATTTGTTTATATATAATTTGTTCGTCAATAATATTTAGTTTATCAATTTGATACTGCTTACGTTTCTACTGTATCATAATTCTCTTGTTTCATTTCAGTATAATAATTTTTTATTTTTTATTACACGTTCGAAATAAATCAAATCAAATGTGTCTTTGAAGAGGTGCTTGATTACTCAAAAACAAAAACAACTGTTAGTGTGTTTATGCACCTGGCTGCCAAAGATAAATATGCAGTTTGACCGAGAGGCATTTCAGTGCAGAATCAATTTACTGTAACTGTAGCGGATATGACCGTTATCGTCCTCGTGTGGCTGGGGCCTCAGACTCTCTCATCCACCGCTGCTGAAACTCTCATCCATGCATCCATTTCATCCACATGCTCACCTCCACCCGGCGCTCGGACCACATCACCCCTATCCTCCACCTCCACTGGCTGCCCATAAAATACCGGGTTGACTTTAAAATATGACTTCTCACCTACAAAACCCTCAACAACCCCCCCCCCCCCCCTACCTCAGTGACCTCATCCAACATCAGACCCCTACCCTTCACCTCAGCTCCGGACCTGGGGCAATAGGGCCTTCGCTGCAGCGAGAAATCATGCTCCCATCACTGCTTCTTCTTGGCATTTGGTTACCAGGGACACACTCATCAGCACCCCCTCCCCCATCACTGTTTTAGCCCCCACCCAAGCATCTCTCCCCTGTCTGTCCGCGCTGTGCTCCCTGCAGTCCTATTCATTTTCATTTGGGCTCCGCATGCACACAAATCATCCACCAACTGTCACATGTCATCTTCCCCAGGCTGGTGTGTGTGTGTGTGTGTGTGTGTGTGTCATATACAGTAAATCAAATGAGGTTTACAAAGAGTGATGTGCAGCAACAGCAGCTGAATTGAATATGTGCTGTAATGGAAAACCCCCAGTAAAACTGTATCAAGTGGCCATGATGTGATAAAGTTTGAAGACGCTTGTTTGACAGTATACGGGGATGTCATTTACCTAATGTGTTCCTTAATACAGTTGCAAATGTAATACCAAGGAGTAGAGCATGGTACGGTGGCCCTGAATTTCAAAACACAACAACATTTTACAAAACACAAAAAGATTTAATACGCACACACATTTTTTTCAAAACACAACAACATTTCAGGAACCACAAAAATATTCACTATACACCACATATCAGAACACAAAAAAACTCTAAGCCTATTGGCCTCTAAGAACTCAAAAACACGACTTTGAGTAAAACATGATGACATTTTAGCATCAACAAAACCTTTCGGAAAACACAACGACCTTTGACAAAACACACTTCACAAAATTGGTCATAAAACACAATGACATTTCACTAAACACTTAAAATGTTAGCAAGCACAGATGCAATTTCACAAAACACAAAAACCTTTTACAAAATAATTCACAAAACACAAAATATTTTTTTAACAAAACACATCAGCAAACCAACTAGGTTGGTCAAACCAAAAGAGGTCGGTACATATTGGAACAATGATTCCTGCTCCTTATGTGTTTTGACCTGCAGAGCCACCGTACAAGGAACAACTGGCCCAGCTTTGTCAGAGAACCTATATCTTAATGTTGTCATTGTCCCTGAATCCTTGGATTGCATTGACTGTAATACAACAATCACTAATGTGGCCTGTGTTTTATTTGGATTTTCCATATATCTTATCTGATGACCAGCAGAAACAGTAGCGGGCCCCTGGAGCTGGACCCTTACTGAAATGCAGACATTACTGAGGTTACCAAGACACCTTTGCTTTACCAACAACATATCTACACTTAGTACAGTGAAACCAATATTATAATAATTTTGCATAACCTTTCCAAGCATCTGTTAAGGCAGTGTCACATCCAAGGGTGAAACTCATTACCATCATTGGTATTGATGAACCCAGTCCCCCAGTGTCCATGTTTTACAGTATGTCAGACCCCCAGGTGGCACATGGCGGACAGATAGACTCAGCGCTCCCTCAGGCTGCGTCCATCTGCTGTTCAGAGAGCACGGTCAATACTGCTGATGTTAATGATGGCTTAAAGGCTGCTCAGAAACCCGAGAGCTTCTGTCAGCCGGGGGCCGTCACCATGGTGGGCCATGAAGACCAGCCTAAAGAGAGTCTGAGGTGTAATATCTGTTTCAACCCAAGATTTAGCCCCAGATTATTAAATTGTACTTACAATTTAGTGAGAAACATGTGCTTGTGCTTCACTGAGGATCTTTGTCATTGTGACAGGGAGGCAACCTGCAGTTATTACTAGTGGTGCACGATAATTATCGGCCCGATATTAGGAATTATGACGTCATCCCGATAAACCCGATAACAGTATTAATAGCCCCGATAATATACAATATATTTTTTGGGTTAAAAAAAAGAAAAAAATACTGCGGTGTGGGTGGATTGGGATGAGGGGCGCTTGTTTTTCACTCGGCTCCTCCCGTTTGCCAGTACTGTGGTATTAGTGGTTTAGGAAGAGGGGAGTTTTTCACAAATCCAGCGCTCCCTAACTCATGCCTGGCTGTGACGTAAATGGTGTGCAGCCGTGAAGCCAGGAGAGTAAACAAACATGTCGTCGGTAGTATGGGACTATTTCAACGTTTCAGAGTTAGATAGTTTGCTTGCTATTTGTATTAACAAATGCAATGCAAACTCCTTCATACTCTGATCGATAACGATATACGGGACATAAGTTTCACCACGGACATATGGACCAGTGATGTTAGTCCCGTTAGCATGCTAGGTCTGACGGCGCAGTGGCTGGACAAAGACTACAAACATTGACTGATTGACTCAATTATGTTTATTTGGGAAAATAGATATGGTCACTTTGAAGAGTCAAAACTGTTCTTGGCTTTGTTTTGTTCATAGTAGTAATGCTCATGTCATTTGCTCACTACTAGTCTTTTTTTTACCACCAGGTGTGCAAAAACTACAGGTACATTTAATATATATATATAATATTATTATCGGTTATCGGTATCGGTCTTGAGAAGCAGGAAGTTATCGGTATCGGTATCGGTTTCAAAAAACCAATATCGTGCATCCCTAGTTATTACACTTCACGTTTTGAAATATCCATCCATCCATCCATCCATCCATCTTCTCCCGCTTATCCGTGGTCGGGTCGCGGAGGTAGCAGTTCCAGCAGAGAGCCCCAAACTTTCTTTTCCCTGGCCACATCAACCAGCTCTGACTGGCGCTCCCAGGCCAGCGAAGAGATATAATCCCTCCACCTGGTCCTAGGTCTACCCCTTGGTCTCTTCCCAGCTGGACGTGCCTGGAACACCTCCCGAGGGAGGCGCCCAGGTGGCATCCTAACTAGGTGCCCGAACCACCTCAACTGGCTCCTTTCGACGCGAAGGAGGAGCGGTTCAACTCTGAGTCCCTCCCGGATGACTGAACTTCTCACCTTATCCCTAAGGGAGACGCCAGCCACCCTGCGGAGAAAACCCATCTCGGCCGCTTGTATCCGCGATCTCGTTCGTTCGGTCATGACCCATCCTTCATGACCATAGGTGAGGGTAGGAACGAAAATGGCCCGGTAGACAGAGAGCTTTGCCTTCTGGCTCAGCTCTCTTTTCGTCACAACGGTGCGGTAAAGCGACTGCAGTACCGCTCCCGCTGCTCCGATTCTCCGGCCCATCTCACGCTCCATTGTTCCCCCACTCGAGAACAAGACCCCGAGATACTTGAACTCCTTCACTTGGGGTAAGGACTCATTCCCTACTTGGAGTGGACAGTCCATCGGTTTCCTGCTGAGAACCATGGCCTCAGATTTGGAGGTGCTGATCCTCATCCCAGCCGCTTCACACTCGGTTGCGAACCGATCCAGTGAGTGCTGAAGGTCGCAGACCGATGAAGCCATCAGAACCACATCATCTGCAAAAAGCAGTGGTGCAATCCTTAGTCCACCGAACTGCAGACCCTCCCCCCCGACTACGCCTCGAAATCCGATCCATGTATATTACAAACAGGATTGGTGACAAAGCGCAGCCCTGGCGGAGGCCAACCCTCACCGGAAATAGGTCCGACTTACTGCCGAGGATCCGGACACAGCTCTCGCTTTGGGAGTACAGAGATTGGATGGCCCTGAGTAAAGACCCCCTCACCCCATACTCCTGCAGCCCCTCCCACAGTAACTCCCTGGGAACCCCTCACCCCATACTCCTGCAGCACCTCCCACAGTAACTCCCTGGTAACCCGGTCATACGCCTTCTCCAAGTCTACAAAACACATGTAGACTGGATAAGCGTATTCCCAGGCCCCCTCCAGGATTCTTGCGAGAGTAAAAAGCTGATCCGTTGTTCCACGACCAGGACGGAATCCGCATTGTTCCTCCTCAATCTGAGGTTCGACAATCGGCCTGACCCTCCTTTCGAGTACCTTAGAGTAAACTTTCCCGGGGAGGCTGAGTAGTGTGATGCCTCTGTAATTGGCACACACCCTCTGATCCCCCTTTTTGAAAAGGGGAACCACCACCCCGGTCTGCCACTCCTTCGGTACTGTTTCCGACTTCCACGCAACGTTGATGAGACGTGTCAACCATGACAGTCCCTCAACACCCAGAGCCTTCAGCATTTCTGGACGGATCTCATCCACCCCCGGGGGTTTGCCACTGTGGAGTTGTTTGACTACCTCAGCGACCTCCCCCCGGGAGATTGGTGTTCCCCCGTCATACTCCAGCTCTGCCTCTAACATAGAGGGCGGAGTTGTCGGGTTCAGGAGTTCCTCAAAGTGTTCCTTCCAACGGCCCAACACTCCATCAGTTGAGGTCAACAACGTCCCATCCTTACTGTACACAGCTTGGATGGTTCCCTGCTTCCCCCTCCTGAGGTGTCGGACAGTTTTCCAGAACAACTTTGGTGCCGCCCGAAAGTCCTTTTCCATGTCTTCTCCGAACTTCTCCCACACCCGCTGCTTTGCCTCGGCCACGGCTGAGGCTGCTGCCCTTCGGGCCTGTCGGTACCTTGCAACTACCTCGGGAGTCCCCCGGGATAACAAATCCCTGAAGGCCTCCTTCTTCAGTCGAACGGCTTCCCTGACCACCGGTGTCCACCAGGAGGTTCGAGGGTTACCGCCCCTTGAGGCACCTAAGACCTTGAGACCACAGCTCCCCGCCGCGGCTTCGGCAATAGAGGCTTTGAACACCGACCACTCTGGTTCAATGTCCCCAACCTTCACAGGAATGCCCGAAAAGCTCCGCCGGAGGTGTGAGTTGAAGGCCTCCTGAACTTGGGCCTCCTCCAGACGTTCCCAGTTCACCCGAACTACACGTTTGGGCTTACCAGGTCTATCCAGAGGCTTCCCCCGCCACTCGACCCAACTCACCACCAGATGTTTTGAAATATGTACAACTCAAATAAAATTAAAATAAATCAAAACAACTGTACATTAATTAAATACATTTGACATTTAGCTTGAGCTGGCTTTAATACTTTCTTTATGGTATTCAAATTGGGCTCAAGTAGAACCTTTACCCATGTATTTAGCTAGTTCTGAAAGAATAATCAACATTGTGCATGACAAGAGAAAGCACCATAACACCTCTATCAGCTGATCCAACAGGCAGGAACATAGAACC
>CALSBZ010039182.1:0-10024 GCA_943591055.1 Gobionotothen gibberifrons | reverse complement strand
CAGGCAGGAACATAGAACCATAACACCTCTATCAGCTGATCCAACAGACAGGAACATAGAACTATAACACCTCTATCAGCTGATCCAACAACAGGCAGGAACAGGGAGACAAAACACTGAGAGCACAGCAGCCCAAGGTTGCAGGCTACTCTGAAAAATATAAAATATAAATCATATACTGGTTTGTTTAACACCTTTATGTTTACCACATCATTCCATATTATGTTTTTTCATAGTTTTGATGTCTTCGGTATTAATCTACAATGTAAAAAATCATCTAAATAAATCAAAACCTTCGAATGAGAAGGTGTGTCCAAACTTTTGACTGGTACTGTATGTGATCAAAGGTTTTCAAATGCTGCAGCAACTGTCATGGGGGGGCAGTGTGTGTGTGTGTGTGTGTGTGTTTGTGTGTTGTACATTCCTGCTTTTTTTACTTCTTGCACCACAATTCTTTCTCAATGTTCTTCCAATGAAACGGTCCCCCTGTCAGGGTGTGTGACTTCCACAGAACTGATAAAAACACTCACACCCATAAACACACATGATGTGTGGACTCATTTGGCATTGGTGATTGTTTTAGCATGAATTCAGTATCATTTTCCTTGGAATATGACTCCTCCCAGGTAACGGTTGCACAATGACCCACAGCATCTCTGTTCTCTACAGAGGGATGTAATATATGCCTAGTGTGTTTTTTAATACAGTTGCAAATACCGAGGAGTGGAGCATGGTACAGTGGCCCTGAGGTTAAAAACACAACAACATTTGACAAAACACAAAAACATTTCATAAAACACAACATTTTTAGTAACCACAAATAAACATACAGTAAAAGCTGAGAGAATATACCATTGCATGTACCAAATCCACATCAGGTCTGTAGTAAGAACTACTTTTCTTTACTTAATTAATCAAGGAAAGATTGACCTGACACTTTCTTCAGAGATTAGTTATTTGAAAG
The DNA here is from genome assembly GCA_943591055.1 of Gobionotothen gibberifrons. NCBI lineage: Eukaryota > Metazoa > Chordata > Actinopteri > Perciformes > Nototheniidae > Gobionotothen > Gobionotothen gibberifrons. Next base: position 9,060 of record CALSBZ010039182.1, on the reverse strand, counting down.
TTAAACTTGAAAATATTTTTGAACAGGCATCTTGCAGACTTGCTTTCAATATAAGGTAAACATTCTAGTTAACAATTTTATTATTTGGGCAGAAGAGTCTCGATTTTTTAACAATAATGTTGAAAGAGTTGTTAAATATCCTGTAAACTTTTTCAAAAATGTGAATTCTATTGTATATTTTTGGGATTTTAAACAAATCTATGTTATAGAACTACGACATGACTGGGGGCCAAACATAAAACCCTGAACCACCACATCGCTCATTTCCAGGCAAAGTGATCCAATGACACATTGTGTATGTATCCTGTCACCTTCAAGTACACAAATACAACTGATTTATACATGCACCATGTGAGCATGATAATACTGAAGGTCTTCAAACTGTAAATAGGGCACACTGGACCAGACAGAATCCAATCAAAGAGCCTGTCCTTTCAGTGTAAAGGTTCTCTGAGGGGTTTTCCTGTAAACAGAATCATGTTTAAGTTGAGTGTTTCTCACCAAAATGCCTTTTTTAGTCAGTTTGTATTGAAAAGAGCTCTAAATACTACATTACCCATGAGACTTAGCTCCCGTTACTACACAAAAAAGTCTCTGTGGCGTGAGAAAGAGCTCTAAGTCTAGAAAGTGCCCCCTTTTTATGGAGGTCTCATTAAGCATAGCGCTTCAAGTAAATCATTTGTTCCTCTTCTGACCTTCTAAGATTCTAAACAGCATTCATACTGTTGTGTCCCGTCAATTATGTTAGTTTGTTATGTATTTGTCACGTTCATGTTTGTTTTGTTTGTTTCACTTCCTGTTTTATTTTGTACTCCTTGTCTCATTCCAGGTGCCTTTACTTCCTTGGTTCTTGTTTCCCGCCATCGTCAGCGTCTGCCCCGCCCCTGATTGTTTCCACCTGTTCTCACTTACCTCTTGTATATATTGTCCTGTCTCCCCTTGTCTGTTGTCAGTTCGTCTTGTTCGTCATGCCAAGAAGTCAGATCCAAGCAGCCATAGAGAGACCAAGTACCTTTTGTGATATCCTCCATGAGAGCGTTTTGTTTTGTGACCGTTTTGTCACTCCCTCTGTAAAGAGTGTTTCTTTGTTTTTGATCCATTAAAGTTTATTTTTCTTCAAACCTTTTCGTCTCTGGGTTGTGCAATTGAGTCCTCATATCAGTGAGTCAAGGTTCCTAACAGAACGAACTGACCAAATATGGACTAAGCCAACCCCAAGACGCTGCAGACCGCCCTGTCCGTACAGGGTAACGTCATCCATCAACACCAGGAGCAGCTAAAGAATATTAGCCAAGGAGTTAAGGAGCTTTCAGATCGCCAGGAGGGTTTCCAGACCTCCGTCACTTCACAGGTGAACCATCTGGCAACACAGCTCCACGGGCTTCTCTCTCATCTGGAGGCAGCTCCCACAGCTCCGATTCCTGCTACTCCACCTGATGCCAATCCTGCTGTGGATCATGCCTCTCCTGTTCCACTGCGGTTGGCAGCACCGGAGAAATACTCAGGAGAATCGAGCAACTGCAGAGCCTTCTTAGTCCAGTGTGATTTACATTACCAACTTAATCCAGCAGCGTTTGTATCTGATGTGGCTAAGATAGCGTTTATGATCTCCCACTTATTCGGCAGAGCTGCCGCATGGGCCACTGCGGAGTGGTCTAGAACAGCGGTTCTCAAACTGTGGTCCGCGGACCACTGGTGGTCCGCGAGGGTACTGCAGGTGGTCCGTGGAAAAAAAGTTAAATAAAATCCACTTTTTACTATCAAGGATGTTTGGGGACCACCTCATGTGACTTGCTCTATCGAAATCAGTCGCATTGACCCGAAGACACATTTTGAGTTGTATACACTGTTGGAAAGAGGAGATTCATAGCTTTCTAATGATATCAGGCAGTGGGGTAGTGGTTGTTGGGCTCATCGGACATTTATGAGAGAAAATCTCTAATGTCCGAGTGCAAGTGAATGCACCACAAGACACGAGCCTTGTTACCCCTCCCCCGGCCCTGGCGCGAGCGTGGAAATATGATTGCCGGCGATTTCATTTGAACTGGACGGCGCAAAACGAGAAGCATCCGGACTTACTGGAACGAGGTATTTGCAGTCTACAATGACAGAGAAGAGACTGTCAAGTTTGGCTGTACTCAGCATTGAATCAAAACGCACTAAAGCTTTGGATCTTAATCAGTTTGTGAGGCGTTTTGCTGAACAAGATGGTAATCGCCGCATCATAACAGTGATTGACAGCTGATAGGAATAATAAAATTGTTAATATTATCATATGAATTCAGACAAACATCGATGAGACAGTTAATTAATGTACTTATTGCAGCAGTCTGCATAGATTTGGTTCCCCTGCTGGTCTAAGAGTGAAACAAACTAATTCGGTTATTGTTCAGTTAAAATGCATTCAATTATGTCTGCCACCTTATATATCTCTATTTAAGGCTTTACTGATGTGCCACAATTATGTCACCTATTGTTATTCAGTTAAAATATCAATATTTTGGCTTTCCAAGTTATCAAATCAAATCAAATCAATTTTTATTTATAGAGCACATTTTAAAACGATTTTTGGTTGAGCCCAATGTGCTGTACATACAATAAAAATGCTTTACAATAAAAACACTTTACAACAAAAACAACAGCACAAATACAAAATAACACACAGGGAAATGTCAGGAGTCGTGCTCCGCTCTGACTAGAAGGCCAGCGAGAAGAAGTGAGTTTTAAGTGTGGATTTAAAAACCCCTAGGGTCTGGGCCGACCTCACATGGAGGGGCAGAGTGTTCCAGAGTCTGGGGCCAGCTGCTGCGAAGGCTCGGTGCCCTCGGGTTTTGAGCCTGGTCTTAGGCACTACCAGCAGCAGCTGGTCAGCAGACCGTAAGGCTCTGGTTGGGGTGTAGCGCTGGAGGAGTTCAGCTATATAGGCCGGAGCCAGCCCATTTAGTGCTTTAAAAACAAATAAAAGGAGTTTAAAATCAATTCGGAACCGAATTGGAAGCCATTGCAGTGAGGCCAGAATTGGGGTGATGTGGTCACGCTTTTTGTGGCCCATAAGAAGACGTGCAGCGGCGTTCTGCACTAGCTGCAGGCGTCTAATTGAGGCCTGGTCCATACCCACATACAGACCATTACACTAATCCAACCTTGAGGTAACAAAGGCGTTGATAACCCTTTCCAAATCTTTAAAAGATAAAAACGACTTGGTCTTAGCCAATAGTCGAATTTTAAAAAAGCAGGTTTGAACTACGCTGCTGACCTGCTTATCAAATTTAAAAGTGCTATCGAAGGTCACTCCAAGGTTCTTGACAGAGGGGAGGATGTTTTTTTTGAGGGAGCCCAGAGTATCAACTGGGGAGGCTGGAGGTTGGGGTCCAAAAAAGATGACCTCAGTCTTACTCTCGTTGAGGTTGAGGAAATGTTGGCTCAGCCAGGATTTGACCTCTGTCAAGCAGTCCATCAGTAGCTGTAAAGAGTTTTCATGGGAATTGAGAGGTAGATAGATTTGCACATCATCTGCATAACAATGGAAGGGGACATTGTGTTTTGTGAGGATTGAACCCAGGGGAAGCATGTAAAGTAAAAACAGGATGGGGCCCAGAATCGAGCCTTGGGGAACCCCACAGGTGAGAGGGGCTTTGGCAGAGGAGAAGGCACCCAGTTGCACTGAAAAGCTACGGTCTGTCAGGTAGGACCTGAACCATGCAAGGGCAGAGCCTGTGATGCCAGCGGACTGTTCAAGCCGTGACAACAGGATGCTATGGTCCACTGTGTCGAAGGCAGCTGTCAGGTCTAACAGCACCAAGACAGCTGGGCTACCTGAGTCGGCGGCTAGGAGCAGATCATTAAAAACTCTTAAAAGGGCTGTTTCAGTGCTATGCATAGGTTTAAAGCCAGACTGAAACTTTTCATGGATTCCATGCGTAGTTAAAAAAGACTGCAGCTGGGCATAGACTACTCGCTCCAGAACTTTGGATATAAAGGGTAGCTGGGAGATGGGCCTAAAATTTGCGAGAATGGAAGGGTCGAGATTTTTCTTTTTAAGTAGTGGCTTTACCACGGCATGTTTGAAGGCAGCTGGGACACATCCTGAGCCAAGAGAGGTATTTAAAAGTAATAAAATACTTGCTCCAACTGAATTAAAAACATCTCTGAGAAGGCGAGAGGGAACGCTGTCTGAGCAGAGAAGAGAGGGACACATGCTCAAAGTGGTCGAGGACAGCAGGGCACAGAAAGGGAGCAGGATCTGGGGTAGCACTAGTGTGGGCTAGCCTAAGAGCAGATGACGTGAGGAACTTATCACAGAGAGTGGTCGATGGCACAATAGGAGAAGCATCACAGGGTAGGATCGCTAAAGGCAGTGAGCTGAGCGAGCGGCGAGCCGACACAGGCGCCATCTTGGAAACTCAGTCTACAGGTCCCGTCTACCTGTAGACAAGTTAACATTGATTGATATGACTGCGATTAAATCAGCATATACTTCTGCCAGGGGATGCCACCCCTCAAAATCTCCTGCCACCCTAGATCCACCCCTGAGTAGGCTATATTTTTCGTTTCGTTTATTTAATAAGTTAATTTCAGGACAACTTTGGGAATTTTGTTTGTTTGTTTTGAGATTTAAATCGATTTTGAAAGTGGAGATAGAGAGATAGAGAGAAGCAGCGCCGTCTGCTTTTTGCAGTACAGTATCTAAAGTAGGACTAAGCATACCGGTAGTTTTTGTAGACCTGTCTGCCCCGTTGTGTGAGTGCACTGCGCCCGTGCGCACTTGTGGCATTGTTTGGGATGACCTCATTAAAATACCGTCCGCCGTCCTCTTTGAGAAACATACACAACGCAGACAGACACCGGTCACAAAAGTATCAGATAGGCTTCAATTTACTTTTGATTGTCTATAATTAACTATAAAAAAATACCGGCGTTTTAACACTACATGTATACATATTTTTACGGTTTGTATATGAGGTGGTCCGCGAAAATCCTTGATAATAAAAAGTGGTCCGCATAAACAAAAAGTTTGAGAACCCCTGGTCTAGAAGTTCCAATATCTGTAGATCCTTCATAGCGTTCAAAGACACTATGAGCCGCATATTTGATATTACCTCACCTACCGGTGACGCCACTCGGGCTCTCATGCAGCTCAAACAGCACTCACGGCCCGTAGTAGATTATGCCATAGAGTTCCGTACCCTAGCCATAGACAGCGGCTGGAACACTCCAGCATTAATAGATGCCTTCCGCAATGGACTCTCAGAGACGATTAAAGATCACCTGGCTCCATTAGAGTTACCACAAGACCTCGAATCACTCATTTCCACGTCTCTCCGAATTGACAATCGCATCAGGGAAAGAGAGAGAGAACGACGCTGAGTCGCAACAAGACCTCCCAGCCACCAGGGGCGCTCTCTGGGTAGGCAGTCCTCATGGGATTCCTTGTTCGCCTCTTCATTAGGCCCAGCAGTAACAGCGCCACCACAGGCACCGGAGGAACCTATGCAGCTCGGGAGAACAAGGATTTCTCCAGAGGAACGACGGCGCCGCCTGCAGGAGGAATGCAGCTTCTACTGTGGTCAAATGGGACACCAGCAGGCGACATGTCCGGGAAAAGGGCATGCTCACCAAACATGAGGAGGGCGTTGGTGAGCAAAATTTCATCTGATTATCCTCCTCGCACACTCACCCAGGTAGATATCACTGCCAACAGTCAGACACACACTATGGGGGCCTTAATTGACTCTGGGGCTGATGAAAGTCTCATAGACTGGGGTCTAGCGAAATGTCTTAATATTAAGACTGTTCCGCTCAAACATCCCGTCAATGCCAGTGCCCTAGACGGCAGACTTATGTGTAGAGTCACTGACTGTACAGAACCCATGCAAGTGACTATTGACAATAATCATGTGGAAATGATGCAATTTCATCTGTTCGATTCTGCACAGCATCCGCTGATTTTGGGGTTTCCCTGGTTAAAGACACACAACCCACATATAGACTGGTGTTCAGGACAAATTAAGGGATGGGGAGAGAATTGTGAACAGTCATGTAAAGCTCCACGTACTGTTGCAGTGGCTGATAGTAGCTCAGACTTTCCTGACCTTTCCAAGGTCCCCTCTTGCTACAATGACATTAAAGAGGTTTTTAACAAAACCAAAGCACTATCATTGCCTCCTCATCGTCCGTTTGACTGTGCCATCGACCTGTTACCTGGCGCACCCATCCCTAGGGGGCGCTTATATTCTATCTCAGGACCAGAGTGGGCGGCCATGGATGACTACATCTCCTCCTCACTGAAAGCGGGGATAATCCGTCCCTCTTCTTCACCTGCGGGCGCAGGATTCTTCTTTGTGGGGAAGAAGGATGGGTCTCTAAGACCATGCATTGACTACAGCCCATTAAATGACATTACGGTGAAAAACCGCCACCCACTCCCGCTGATGTCTTCAGCTTTTGAACTACTTCAGTCAGCTAAGGTGTTCACCAAGCTCGATCTGAGAAATGCCTACCACCTCGTCAGGATTAGAGAGGGTGACGAGTGGAAAACGGGGTTCAACACACCTAGCGGACATTACGAATACAGGGTTATGCCTTTTGGACTATGCAATCCTCCTGCTGTTTTTCAAACTATGGTCAATGACATTTTGAGAGAATTTTTGAATGTGTCTGTTTTCGTGTATTTGGACGATATTCAGATTTTCTCTCCAGATATTCAGTCTCATGTCAGGCATGTCCGCCAAGTCCTCCAGAAGCTTTTGGAGAATCAGTTGTATGTGAAAGCTGAGAAGTGCGATTTCCATGCAACCACTGTCTCCTTCCTGGGCTATATTATCACCGCCAATCAGGTCCAGATGGATCCGTCCAAGGTCAGTGTGGTGACCGACTGGCCTACTCCAGATAGCCGCAAGAGAGTCCAACAGTTCCTGGGGTTTGCCAACTTTTACCGAAAGTTTATACGCAACTTCAGTTCTGTAGCCGCTCCTCTACATGCTCTCACCTAAAGTTTCCTTTCAGTGGACCCCCCAGGCCGAGTCTGCCTTCCAGTGCCTCAAGAAAGGATTCACCACGGCACCCGTACTCACTGTTCCGGATCCCCAGAGACAGTTTATGGTTGAGGTCGACGCGTCCAACGAGGGCATAGGGGCTGTGTTGTCCCAGAGGTCCTCCAAGGATAACCGAATGCACCCCTGCGCTTATCTATCGCGTAAGTTGACCTCAGCTGAAAAGAACTATGATGTGGGGAACAAGGAGTTACTAGCTGTCAAAGAAGCTTTGGAGGAGTGGAGACACTGGCTCGAAGGGGCGGAGCAACCGTTTGTTGTGTGGACAGACAACAAGAACTTAGAGTATGTCAGAAAAGCCAAGAGACTCAATTCACGTCAGGCCCGGTGGACTCTGTTCTTTAGTAGGTTTAACTTTACGTTATCCTTTAGACCCGGTACGCAAAAACCGTAAGCCAGACGCACTGTCTCGTCTCCTTGAGCCTGTCCCTAATGCCAAGAAACCTGAATCAATCCTTCCACTAAACTGTGTGGTTGGGTCGGTAACTTGGCAGATAGAAACAGATGTGAAGCAGGCTAATGTTGTGAGCCCGGCACCTAGTGAGTGTCCAGACAACCGTTTGTTTGTCCCTGTGTCTTTACGCTCTCAGATAATCCACTGGGCTCACACTTCCAAGCTCACATGCCATCCGGGGGTCCGGCGAACTATGTTTGCCATAAAGCAGCGGTTCTGGTGGCCGGCCATGAGAAAAGAGGTCTCTGAATATGTGGCGGCCTGTCCAGCGTGAGTCCGGAATAAGACTTCTTCCCAGGCCCAGGTGGGTCTGCTCCAGCCCCTCCCAGTGCCTCAACGACCATGGTCGCATATCTCCATGGACTTTGTGACTGGATTCCCACCTTCCAATGGTAACACTACCGTCCTTACAGTGGTGGATCGGTTCTCAAAGATGGTACATTTCATTCCTCTGCTCAAACTTCCCTCTGCCAAGAAAACAGCAGAGGTCATGCTTACTCATGTGTTCAGAATTCATGGTTTTCCCAGCGACATAGTTTCAGACAGAGGTCCTCAGTTCACTTCCATCTTCTGGAAGGAGTTTTGCCAGCTCCTCGGTGCCACCGTCAGCTTGTCCTCCGGTTATGACCCGCAGTCCAACGGTCAGACAGAACGCCTGAATCAGGACCTCGAAACCTGCCTCAGGTGTCTCGTGTCCCAGAAGCAATCCACTTGGAGCGATCATCTGACCTGGGTAGAGTATGCTCACAACACTCTTCCATCGGCTGCCACTGGTCTCTCCCCGTTCCAGTGTGCGAACGGATATCAGCCCCCTCTCTTCCCTGCCAATGAAGAAGAAGTCAAGGTGCCATCCGCGCACGCTATGGTTTCGACGCTGTCAGCGGGTCTGGGCCGGTGCTCGGCAGGCGCTACTCCGGACCTCAACCCGGATGAAGTCAGCGGCGGATCGTCACAGACGTGCGGCCCCCCTCTACAAGCCGGGACAGAAAGTCTGGCTCTCTACCAAGGACCTACCTCTATATGTGCATTCCAAGAAGTTGGCACCGAGGTTTGTGGGTCCTTTCCCAGTCTCAAAAATCATTAACCCTGTCTCTGTGCGCCTCAAACTCCCCAGGTCCTTGAAGGTTCATCCTACGTTTCATGTCAGCAAACTCAAGCCAGTTCAAGAGAGCACTCTGGTTCCCCCCTCCAAACCCCCCCCTCCACCCCGGATCATTGATGGTGGCCCGGTGTACACGGTCAGGAAACTTCTGTCGGTCCGCAAACGGGGCCGAGGACGCCAATTCTTGGTCGAGTGGGAGGGATACGGTCCTGAGGAACGTTGCTGGGTCTCCTCGACTTTCGTGGTGGATAAAACACTCATAAATGACTTCTATGATCGCCACCCTGAGCAGCCTGGGCCGTCGGGAGTCGGCCCTCGAAGGGGGGGTACTGTTGTGTCCCGTCAATTATGTTAGTTTGTTATGTATTTGTCACGTTCATGTTTGTTTTGTTTGTTTCACTTACACTTGTCTCATTCCAGGTGCCTTTACTTCCTTGGTTCTTGTTTCCCGC
>CALSBZ010039173.1:31283-46830 GCA_943591055.1 Gobionotothen gibberifrons | reverse complement strand
GTTAGCCGTTAGCTCAGTTAGCCGTGCTGCCTGGACTGGAAGCTTTGTCGTGTGTTGTTCACAGTGTTTGCAAAGATATTAAAAACTAGCAATTGGACAGCGTTGCTAAGCTAGTTTTTGATAGCTCTGTAATCATAACGATTTCGCCTGGACAGCTTCCCATACCATACAATAATACAGATACTACACAATATTGACAGAGTACTTAGTGTAAAAGGAAACGTGTATTTTGGCTAGTTGTCAGAATAATGCCACTTAATGAAAATAAGAAAATGTTTGACATATTGATTTTTGTTCTTTTACATGATGCTAATAACATACTCCACTTTCTCCACACGACATCTAACTACATCAGGACCTTGGTGTTTGTAAAACGTTGCCGAGTTGTCAGATCCCTCTTGAATCCTCACAGTAACAGAAACCCCTCTTTCGGTGTCTGATAAGCTTTCAAACTCGTGGATCTGTTACTCAGACTGGACTCCCTGGATCGCATTTCTAATCTGTACCTGTAGCAACACACCCCCACCAAAGCTGCTGCCCCATGCATTTTTTAATGCAGCGCTGCATCTAGATTATCACACAAGATGACTAAAAGGGCAACAATTCTCCAGATAACATCTAGATGCAATGTTTAAATCCTTGCAACACTTGTTTTTGAGTAGCGAATGAACCCTTAAACAGATACATACAAAGAGAGATACTGCAAAAAAGATTAGACGAGATAGAAGATAAGATTCAACTTCATTGTCATTGCACAGATAACTGAGACAACGAAAGGTAAGTTTAGCATCCAACCAGAATATATGTACTTATCTATAGGAATATATAGTGAGATATGAACATGATATGCAGGCGTGTAGTACAGTATGGAATAAGGTATACAATTACAGTCAGTGAATACACATTAGATCAGATATCTACAGTAGCAGTGTGCTGTGCATAATTAGCTATTATATATATATTATATATGACCATGGGCGTCACAGCCATTATATTTAAAAATGATTAGTTTAGACCCCCCCACTTTTACCATGTGGAAAGTTTGTGCATCGGTCTATCCACTCGCCACACTTTGCACAGCGCTGTGTCAGTGCTTCATTATCAAATCCATTCCACTTGCTTATTGAGAGAATGCCCAAATCAATGAAACTCCGTGCCATGTTTTCACTGCTGCTTTGTACCAAGGCAGATTCTCAGAGCCGTACACATGCTGCGTTTTTTGCGTAGCTGTGTCTTTAGTTGTAAGCCTAGTGGCGATCTGTTCATCTGTCATATCATACAATAAAGCCATCGAAAAGAATAGGATACAGCATTCAAAGTTATTCTGGGTCTTTGTGTGTCTGTCATTCAAGCTCGGCTGAGTGTGTGGCACGAGCTCATTTTGTGTGAGAGAGAGAGAGAGAGAGAGAGAGAGAGAGAGAGAGAGAGAGAGAGAGAGCGCAGGAGAAGGACTCTGAGTGTTTAGATAGTTAACTTTAGTCTAAGTTATCTCATGTAAAGTATTTCCAAGGCACACCTTTATATGATCATTATACAAAATAAGAGAATAACAGGTATGAAATAATTCCAACTCTAAGGCCTACTATAGGACAGTAAAACTAAAATACAGTTTAAAATGGGAGTGATTTGTAAAATACCACCTGCCCACACCCCCACGTCATATTGTCCCACCCACATTGAGGATGCTTCCTACGCCCATGGCCCTCTACCAGCTGGACAAATGTGATGTTTTGTTCTAGCCTGAAGGCGACCAGAAAGCACACAGAGCAGGGACACAATCACCTTACCTAACAGCTCGCCAACGGCTGCATTAGAGTGTTATCCAGCCCACCATCACACGGGGTCCCGTCCACCCACTCTACGAGCCATATAACCTTTATGTTTCTATGGCAGCCTACAAAGTGAGGGGGTATAGTGGGTCAAGGGCACTTAGATAATCCACTCGTCCTGTGTTGTATAAATGACAGGGTCTTAAATTACACTCAGCTGGGACCAGAGACCATTCAGTGTCTCTCTGACTGACTCCTGGCTCCTTTCTCTTGATATCTCTTCACTTTCTGCTTCCCCGTTGTGTTCCTTTTTCCCACTTTTCTTTGGTGTTTCCGGTCAAATTGGATTGTTTTAACTGCTCTTACATCAACACAAAAACCATTCATCATCACCACGTTTTATTTAACACCCTTTTAAGCTGTGAACAACGTCTCAAACTCACATGAATAACTGCAGTGAAAAGACACTGAAAATGTATCACAAAATTAACAATAATTTTATCTTCATCTGATGGATGAACATAGAGTCATTTTTGACGGAAATATCACAGGTGTTAGTTGACTAAACCACTCAAAATTCAATGATAGAGGTGATCAGTAATTGTATATAGGGATGCTGTGGCTCAGTGGGATTGTGCGCTGAATTTAGTGCGCTGAACTTTGAAACACGGGGTAGCAAGTTCGAGTCCCACTGCAGTCAGCATGTCGTTGTGAAAGACCCCAAAATTGTCCACAGTACTGAATGTATGTACGTCGCTTTGGATAAAAGCGTCTAACAAGTGACATGTAATGTAATGTATATATTCAAATGCCTTCTGTGGAGGATATCTTAAGGCCTTGAAGCAATCAAATGTAAAAGACAATATTTATGATTGATGAAAGTATAATACAAAACTGTCAAATTCCGAACACAGGAGGGTTAAAACAGAAGATGGAAAGGAAAGGAAAGAGTCGCTGTGAAGGACACAATTAAGTGGTTCCCTTAGCAACCATGCAGATGCTGGCAAAGCCCTACGACGAGGCCTCAGTATCTCATCCGTCCTTTCCTCTCTGTTTCCCTGCAGCTGCCGTCCCTTTCACCCTCAGCTCTCTGAAGACCTTTTCACAAACGCACTGTCTGCAACCCTGACATTATCCAGGCATCCCCCGCAGGAGCCGTACGTCAGAATGCAAATGTCCTAATTATTCGCGGGGGATTTCAAACTGACTTTTTCGCTGCCAGCTCCCCTATAGGACAAAGCCTGTGTAATGTCTAACTGAGTCCATGTGGGAATAGAGACGCTCATTGTTCGGAGACACGTCAGAAACACAATCAGTTTGAATGCATTGCTTTCGATTGGAATCTTCTAACTGTAGCGCTATGTCATTTTCAGTGGAACTTTTGGTAGTCGACACGTTTCTATGTCTTCTTGTTGCTTGCTTGGACGATAAATGACAGATTAGTGGGTTTGAATTTACAAGATGGATGCCAATTTCCATAACTAACAGTGGGTGTTTCTCAATGTCGAGTAAAGCTGCTCCAGAGCCACTATTTCAAGCATACTAGTCATCGAGTGCCGCCGATGGACTGTTCCAATGTCCAGCATACCTGGAATTCTACCGAGGCCGGCGTACTTTGTAGCGAGACATTTCGAGGCTGCACATGTGTATCCTCCGCGGTCTTAAAATCCCCACAATGCTTTGCGCACGGACCAATTTCCAAATCTTTGGCGGAAATCGGGCTCCATTTAAGGCGGGGCCTCGCATATGACGCACACCTGTTAGCCTGTTCCACAATTCTTCGTTTTCCGAGGCTAGGAAGGATTCTTACCTCGCTTCTGAAGCAAGTGACTCGGAAGACGTGCTACCAAGCAAGCGTCCTCGACATTGAGAAACACCCAGTGTCTCAACAAAAATGTTTGTGAACATCTTACAGATATTTCCACGGGTGTACTGTGGACGCAACCTATATTTTCAGTAATGATGCTACATTGAGAACAAGGAGAAGAGCTAGTTAGCATTAGCTGTTTGCAGCCATTCGACAGCAGCACTGTCCAGCTTGGTTAGCTATTGTAGCTAACAGCTAATGTCATGGAGGTTTGCTGAATTAAACTAGGTTGCGTTCAAGCTCTATGCGGTCCCAAATTTGTGATAGAAGATAGTAAATTATGACGTTATCATGATATGTTTGAATGTAGTTTTTGCCAAGACACTGGAATAAATACAGTTGTTTGAAGATGTTTTCATAGCAATATAAAATCGATATTATAATATTATATTATATAGATATAGATATAGATATGCCACTGTATGAATGTGTGGGAATGTTTGAATGCTGACTTCAATATGTAAAAGCGCTATATAAAACTCCATTTGCCATTTAAGTACATATTCATATTTGTTGTATTTTCTCATACATACGTCACCATCAATGTACTAAAGCCACCATCTTTAGGAGCTATGTGTCCAGTGCTGAGAAATATAAGCGTCTGTCCTGAGAAAAAAGGCTTAAACCTCTGTTCTCTGACCCCCCCCCTCCCCTCGGCCTTTCCTTATAGCCAGTAAGGAGAGAGGGTGAATGGACTCGGGTGGCCTGTTGCGTAACAAGATAAACTGGGCCAGTGAGTCAGGATTCTGGCTGGAGGATCATGTGTGGATCTGTTCAATAAGTCTCCTCTTTTATTCCTAGATCTCTCATTAAGCTGACGTCACTTTACCCGTCTCAGTGTCACATTTAAACCCAATTCTCTCAAGGATTCCCTTCATGTTCTTTAGATCTTTATCCAGACTCGAGTCAAAGGGGATTTACAAAGGATAATCCAGAGGAAGGCTGGAGTTTGAGACTATATGCAAGTAGCCTTGTTGTCTGTTATCCACATTATTTGAGGTGTCTTCTCTGGTGCACTAAGTAGATTATAATCAACTGTTTTAATCACCTTCATTATATATTTATTAGCTGCCTCTATAAAAAGAAAAATGACCTGACAGCTGACATTTGGGATAAAGTTATTTTCAGAGACAGAAGCAGAAAGATTTCCTTTGCAGAATTTCTCTATTGTTAGTTTTCCATGTAACAGGAATTACATGTTGAACTTTTTGAAAAATTCGACCATTGTCTCTATCCTGTGTTGGAGGTTGTATGTTCAAAATGTAACAAACACATGTTCCCTGTAGGGATGCTCCGATCGCCAATACCGATCGCCGATCCGATCGAGTGGGCGGGGCCTAAATGGAAGATTTAAACATCACTTTAAATGGAAGATTTAAAGTGATGTTTAAATCTTCCATTTAGGCCCCGCCCACTCATTTAAAACTCATTTAATGGGGCTCATTCACTTCAGCTTCCACAAACAACAATCAACTTAATTATTACATTCAAATGAAGTACATTATTCAAAGTTTACATTCACTTTGAATAATAACACGGGAGAAATTTGCGGAAGCGCTCTCTTTTCCTCTCTCCCCCTCTCTCCCTCTCCTGTCAGTATCTCACGCAGCTCACTGATCCAGTAATGAGCGGCCCGAATAATTAATATATTTATAACTAGTTTAGCTTGTTCCAGAGGTAGATCAAATAGCGAAGTGTGTTAGGTCTAACTCTTAGTGTGTGTGTTGCTCCGCTCACCGGTCCGTCACAGCGGGATTTCTGCTTCACACACGTTGCATTCTGCTATTTTACTGTCTTTTTCGGACACCTTAAAATACTGCCAGACCGGTGAAGCCATTTTGGCGAGCTTGTTTTGTCGCACACAGAGAAAAGTGTCATGTATTTTACGTCATGCGATCGGCTCTCGCGATGGGAATGTTTAGAGAGCACCGGTGGAGAGTGAGTATCGGCCAATCTCGATCAGTGACCGATCGATCGGAACATCCCTAGTTCCCTGGATCCATAATGTTGCTGCTTCTTCTTAGAATGACTTGGTTACAATATTTAATCTTTTTTTAAACCAACAACTGCTGCTAAAATCTCTCAAAACCAACTTTAAATAGGTTTTAGTAGGGGTAGCGTTTAGTTTTCTTATATCATGGATGCAGGGCCAAACCATCATTACATACACCTGCTTTTGAAATCCCCACATTATATATCTGTGTTTCCATTTCTATCCATCTGCACCTCCTTCCTCCAGGAGTTCCTCCAACTGTAAAATCATATTAAAGTTGCTTCGTGTGAGAGCTTTAAATGTCTGTCTTTTCAAAACAAACTCTCGTCTTCACAGGGGTAACCTCGGTTTTAGGTTAAGGAAAAAGAACGTGTGGTTTTGGTTAAAAACAACGACGGAAGTGGCAAAGTTGGGAGACAAATGTATAAAATCTAGTTTCACACAGGAAACAGTTACAATCATCCTTTCATCCTAACATCCTTCCTATGGTGACTTGTTCACCCTTTTTACTTCCTGGATTACATACAAGTACATTTTCATAGGACACAAATTAAAGTGCATTACTTGTTGTATGTAAAGCTTTTAACAGCCTGAGCTCACAACAATGCGGGTGTAACGTCACGTGTCAAAGTGGGGGTCACAGTAAAGGCACACACCACGTTATCTGTCAGTATCTTTGCTGCACGTCATCCAGCCATATCTCTCAACATGCTTCCTGTACCATTCACATAATGGACCATTGGGAAAATGGGCTTCCTTTCAGCCTCGCGCTCTGCTAGCCCCTCCAGGTCACTAATGTTAGGTAATGGCAGCTTTTAAAGTCCTGACGTCTTCACATCCATATCCTGCCTTCTGATGAGATGAGTCGGCTGTTTATTTACACGTGACTCAATAAAAAGGAAATGGACTTCAGACGGAAAGACGCTCTGTGATCAATCAGAGAGATGTGAGTGATTTAGTGGAGGAACTTCTGAAACTTTTTAGACTCAAGGGGGGGGGGGTGCTAGTGGAGTACTTCAGGTAAGTCGACGAGGGGGGGTTAGTGGTAGTGGAGTACTTCGTGACCACAGAGCGTGAACGCTGTGATCAGCTGTTTTAGCGCAGTTCTCCAGTGAAGGGGGGGGGAGTCTCCCTCCGCAGCTGGTTGGCGTAGTTTTGGCATAGTTCCGTTGTACAGACCGACGTTAACAGCAGCCCTGTCTGTGCACACGGAGACCGACTCTGTTGTCCGGTGATCTAACCGCCTTCTGCAAAAGCTTCACAAGTACGTCGGTACGCAAATGCGCTTTGTGACACAAGTGACGGTACGCATTTCAGATTGTTGCAGCGCATGCGTGCCTGCGTACCAGTTACCCTGCCTATAAACCTTTTTCTTACTCAATATCAAGCCACACGTATTGTTTTTATTTCAGCTGTGACTTTGTGTGTGCTCAGGATGAGTTTGGCTGTGTATCGCTAAACAAAGAAATCACACCTCCACGGAGCTCAGCGCGATTCACAACGTCCCGACCAATCGGAGCACACTGGGCTCACAGGGAGGGGGGGGAGAGAGCTGCAACGAGCCGTTTAGGACAGAGAGTGAATACTGCTGAATACACACACTTTACAGAGATGCTGTATGCAAAACCAATGTGAGTTTGGAAAATTGCACAGTATTTTTCTATTTTAGTATACCTCAACAATGGAATTATGATCAGTGGAAATGGCCATGACATGTCTCCTTTAACAGGCTTTTTGCACCTTAAGCCACTCGTGCTTTTTAACTTGTGTTTTCTTTTCACAACTGCGAATAACTGCATGAAGGCATGATGCATGTGATACAATATTTGGGTCAAATTGTCTGAAAATCATTAATGGCTTATACTATCTGAAAACGTGGTTAATTTTCGCTTTAACAATGTTACTGGCGGTAAATCAACATATTTAATTGTTCTCAGTTCCTGTGTAAATAACAATCTATTGCTTGCTGAAATACAACTAGTATTGACGCATCACGTTTGATTACTACCACGTAATATGTTTGAATTGTCAACATTAGCATTTGAATTCTCCAGTAAAAAGGCCAGTTTTGGATTGAAGACACAGTGACGTTATTAAAGCACTTAATGGGTTCAGCCCATTTGAGCTAATGCACCAGCACTTACAAAGGTTTTTGGTTTATTGCACTTATTGTAAGTCGCTTTGGATAAAAGCTCAATAAAATATAATGATGATGAAAATATACATATTGTGCAGACATACTTTTTCAGGGTATATGCAGGAATCCTGAAGTCACATGTAAGACCTTTTAAGACCTTTCCATACATTTTAAGACCTCATCCCCACTTGGAGTTCTAACCGGTTACCTTGGCGACACACTTTACCTCACATTGACTATATACAGTATTGATTGTCCTTCCTCCTTATCTTCCAACCATTTGGACGCAGACTTGCATTTCCCCATAACGATGTTGCTTAGCAACCGGCGTAAACGGAGCGTCGCGCGCTATCAAGCAGTGAGCGTGCGATGTCCTGTTCAGATGACGTCAAACCCAACGGGATGCCATAAATAAACTACACAGAATCACACTACACACCTACGCAATGATTACATTCAGGCAGACTGTAGAATACAACCTCTTTGGACCATTTATAGACTTATTGGAAACAAGCTACAAAATGGAATACCTTGGAAAATGCCGTTTAATACTTTTTAACAGCCTTAATTTTCGCTAAATTGATTTATCAACTTTTAATACTCTTTTAAGACCCACCCTGTTTTTAGACTGATTTATTCTAAAGGCTTTAAAAGTAGAAGTTTGCAAAGAAAGGAAGACATGTTTTTCTTTCTAAAACCAATAATATCCTCGATAAGAAGGTACAAAGGTTCTGTCCATTACAACACAACAAAATAGGCCCATTTGCATGAAGATAGTTGGATAGCCTTTCAACTTTACATAAACATGTTGCTTTAATATATGGCCAACTATTGACAACACATTACTCCAGAAGGCCAGGCCATCGCTGCTGGAGTCCTGCTGTCGAACCAGGAGGCTTATCCTGATTTGATTAAAAGAACCTGATAGGACGACGCACTGTCACCACACAGCAACTCATTTGCACGCAAGTACGTGTCTGAACGAGCTCCACTGACCACACTGACCACAATTTATGACTGTAGTCGCATGTAAAGGCAAACCTTCTGACCACTGCCCATTAAGCAAATGTCCAGGCAACATTGCTGACTCTAGTTAGTTTAACACTTCTTCCACAAAACACATGATTGAGTCCTTCTAATGTGTTGGTAAAGCAACTACCATACTCACTTTCACGACCTCATCTGACACTCCCAGCAAGGGAACCACCAAATACTACATTTGTGTCTAAAATAAATCCGCAGCGGTTTCAGTTTGAGTAAAAATACATTCGGTGTATTCAAATTAGCACTGGCTATGAAGGCTTTCTATTGTGTGTGTAAGCCTGCCCATGTTTACCAAGCATGTGTGTGTGTGTATCAATGTGTGTGTGCTGACTAAGAGAGAGCAGGTGCACCTATGGGAGGAGTTAGAGCCTATTAGTGGATCCCAGAGGAGGCATTAACTCCCTAACTGAATCTCAAATGAACTCACAATACAATACTTTCTAGGCTAACAGATATATTCATGTGCACGACTGCTTTTACATATTTGTGAAACAGCTTCATGTTTTCTTAATAACACCACACATAATAAGCTAGTTTTGGAAGGTTAATAATGTGTTTACATCTTTCTACACTCTTTATTGGATACAATCTGCTGCTCTGAGCATTATTACTATTAAAACTGCTTATTTACACACCAATCCAACAATTACAAACAGTACTGCTCATACTAAATATAATTTATATAGAGAGGTGAAGTCCCTCCCCTTCCGGTGGACCTCCATGGGACCTTATTTCGAAAAAAGTATGTATTGAAGTCAATGGAGAGAGTAAGATTATCTTTTGATCCCGTTTGAATTGTGCCACGAATTACACATATGATGTTTGTCAATTTAAAAGATAATTTTGCAAGTCAAAAAAATTAAAAGTAACACATTTTTTTGTGTGAAACGCTGAATGAACTACATCTCCCGTCTCGCACCACACACCAAGACGGCCGTCACGTTGGCACATTTCACTTCTTTCTTTCAGAATGAGGTGAAAAGTATTAAAAGAGGTGAAAATCACTCCAAGTCTGGGCATGTTCAGAGCTGTACATACACACAAGGGGAGTTAGTCGGTTCCTAAGAGCCAGCATGCGGGACCGGGATTCTGGGATTTGTAGTCTTTCTAGTTGCGTATTTTTCATAGTCTTATATTTCAACAGTTTTACGACAAACTGTGACTTTTTTGACATGGAAATTATTATTTAAGATTGACAAACATCATATGTGTAATTCGTGGCACAATTCAAACGGGATCGAAAGATAATCTTTCTCTCTCCATTGACTTCAATACATACTTTTTCAGAAATAAGGAAGTAGATGGGCGGGACTTCGCCTCTCTATGGCAATAATGGCATTCCCAGGTGGGCATGGTCTAATTAAATTATGCTTAATTTGGCTTGGATGAGATATACACCCAGCTGACAAACATATTAAGCAGAGCAAAAATGTGTAAGCTAGGCGTTCCCAAGCGTAAGAACACGTAAGCTTTGTACATTTTGACTCTTTTGTATCAAGATCTTGAGAGACGTTGGCGAAACAGACAAATTGTTCTTGTAAAACGAACATTTTCTGTGTGAAAAACTCAATGTTAGCATCAGAAAGTGAGTCCTATATTCACTTCGATGACTAGGGGCAAAGGAAAATGACACAGAAAAAGCTAACTAAGCTAATGTTATGCTTCTCATTCATGCTTTAAAATACATTAATTCATTCCTAATAAAGAGTAAATCAATTATAAGATGTAATGAAATGTGTTTATGGCACTGGCACTGACACATTTATTTTCCTACACAGTCACATTTACTGACACACAACAGAAACAGTCTACATGAGACACACTATGGTATTTAAGAATAAGACAGTAGGCTCTTTTATTCAACTCATCAGCTGTGAGCACATCCTGTGAAGCTTGTGATCTTCGGTCATATGCTTGTTATTTCTCTCTGATGACCTCCATAAGAATTATGATGCTGTCTCTGCAATTATTAATGTTCCCACACTAGATGTTTTATGTGAATACAATACAATTTAAATTATTCATACTTCTGAAATGCCTACAGCAACATAAAGAGAGCGGAAAATACCATAAAAGTAAGGTCTCTGTGTTAAGATATTCACTCAAGCTGCTCCCTGTCCAGGCCGTCAGCTGCAAGACATATGGCCGTCATTTATAATGCACTAACACGCCATTGGCAACAGAGAATGTGTGTGTGTGTGTGTGTGTGTGTGTGTGTGTGTGTGTGAGTATTAATGCGTGTGTGTCTTAAGAAGGCCAATCTATGAATGCATCAACAGGACGATGGTTCAATCATCGAAACACAGGAGCTATATCGAAACACACATTCATAACAAAGCAATGATGGGTAAATCTATTTAATTACATGTCAATATTTTTCACTTAGAGACTTTTTTAGTGCTTTAATGACTCTGGAAAGTGAGAACAAATGTGGAGTGTGACGATAAACAACTCAAAGATCTAACTGTACATGCTAAATGCTAATGCTGGTGTTTTTTATATTAGATTTCTATCCAGGGCCGTCCCTCCCTACAGGCCGATCATGCAGACTGCGTGGGGCCTCACCTTGCGGAGGGTGCCTCAACTGAGCCGACAATGCGGCGCACTGTTAGAAATTTAAATCAATGTTTTATGGCGTAATTTAGTTTAAACATACCGTCAGCTTAAAAGCTATTTTATTCTGAAAAAAAACGGAAGTTCTCGCACAATCTTAATGCCAAGCTTTTATTCTGAAAATCCTTCATAACGACATCCGGGACTACCGTCCAGAAGTATTATTAAATTATTAAAGTGGCTATTGAAGCCGTTAAAATGTATTAAATGAAAAGTTATGAAAGAGATAAGGAGGAGAAAAGACGTGTGGATGTAAGCAATGAATGTAAAATGTCGAAATCCTCTGTTTGACGCGATGTCGGACATTGAAGACTGAGGCGGGGGCCCCGTCATCACAGCACGAGAGCATAAAAGGAGGGACCAGCAGCAGAGACTCCATTGGTCTCCTTATTTTAAGTTTCTTGCCTGGGAGCGAGAGGAGCATCATAAGGCCCTGTTTCTATCAAGTAAAAGAGAATTCTGAACCTTAAAAGTCACATTAAAACTGTTATTAACCATGGTTACTGTAAGCCGGTATTTACAGGACTTTGACAGAAGGTTTTGCAGGGAGACACTTAAAGTTACAAGTGTGTTTTTATCCATTTCATAAGGAAATATGTTTAGGAATATTAGCTTTCCTGACATTTTGAGGGTGTGTTTAAAGCCAAGAGAGCTTGTGAAATGTAGCAAAATCTCTCACTTAGTGTCAGTTGTAATGCTCGCAAGAGTACAGGAAAGATACAGAGAAAATAATAAAGGTAAGACCAGGTGAATTGAGGACAAAGAAGAAAGCCTTTGGCAACATTTAGCATATGAAAGTGCACCCTTTCTGGTTATAAACCCATGCAGATGGAACAATTTCTTCCCCGGACATCAAGAGAAAGGCGGAGAAACGGATCTAATTGCATTCTTCTGAGCTCCTACCCATAACCAAAGTAAAGAGAAGCACCCAATGAATTATGAAGAGCCTGTGGACTCCACAGCAACATGGTCTGAGAGTGCGTTAAGATTAAGACCAAATGACCCTTTCCTCCTCACACTGCGCTCTCTCACACTGTCATAGAGCGGCCTTGTTAGAGGAGAGGCAGCTGCCAAGTGACAGTGTGTTCTGGTCTCGTGACAGCCTGTCCACTGTGTCTCTCTGAGAAGCCGAGTAAGTGACACAGAAAGCGGGAGGAAGAGGGGAAAAAGATTGAGAGTTGAGCGACTCTGCAGCGGTCAAGGCCTCGGAACATTCCAGCTGAGCGGAGAGAGAGAGAGAGAGAGTCAGCGTCAGCAAACACTGAGGCTGGTGGGAAGCTGTGGTTCACCGTGTTGGAAAGAATGAGGCTGTTTCTTCCTTTGAGGAATCATTGATAGACCTAAACAACTCAAGGCTCCACTTAATCATCAGTCGGTACCAAAACCAGTGAGAAAACTATGATTCTCAACACCATTTTGATTCACAGTAGAAAACAATACTAAAGATCTCTCTTGTACTTGAACACACATTTGTTTTTTAATCATTTGCATAGTGGTATTAGTCAGGAAGTCTGCAACAGCTCCTTCAATCAACTGTATTCATTTATTTTCCATCGTACAAGACTGCTTTGAACATGATAACATTGTGATTGACCTTTGCCCAATACTCACTTTTATGTTCAGTAGCGCCTAAATGCATTGTAATAGAACTCTATAAAAGTTGTATTCAAAGGCTGCTAACAGCTAACAGCTAACAGCTAAAGTTAACTAGCTTTTTTGAGTTAACTGCGTCCCAGAAACAGTTCAATAGTGAAAATCCAGAAGACGTTTAACTTACAAAGACATACAGTACAACTGAGGAAAGAAAAAAATCCTCTAACTTCTGAGACAACCGTAACACTTTTTTCTTGCATTTATCGGTTGTTTTTAATATCAACTAAGTATTCAAGAGGTTCCCACACTTTTCAGACCATTTACCACCAAACCCAAGAAGCACGTTCAAGTGCGCCAACTCGCCTAATTATTGCCTTTGCATGTTCATCTGGCCCTGCGACGATATATCCCAGATGGGTGTAGATAGTCTGGCAACGTCTTTGCATGTTGATTCTGTAATTTGCCAACATTTTACATAGTTTCTACATAATTTAAAGGTCACCTATTATGCAAAATCCACTTCCTCATGTCTCTTCTACATCAACATGTGTCCCCTCTGTGGAAAGAGACTCTGAAAGTTTCAGGGAAAAAGATTCTCTCTCTTTTTGTCCTGATCCATTTCTATAAAAACCTGATTTTGGCCACTTTGTGATGTCATAATAGCCGCGTTCACACCGAGTACTTTTCACCCGTACTTTTCGCGTTTAGTTCCGTTAGTACCCCTGATGTTGCGTTCACACCAAAAAAATAACTAAATGCCGGGAACTTTTCACCCCATTTTTAGCGCCTGCTGAGAGCAGGCACTTTCCTGTGGAAAAAAAGTACCCCAGTGCTGATTGGCTGGGCGATTGCAAACCACGCCCCGTAAAAGTCTGAAATGTTTTGTAGAGCCGCCATTGTATTATCCTCGCATTAGCATTATTAGCATTAGCATTAGCCCCACGCAGAAACGCAGAGAGACTAACTTATGACAACACAAAATAAAACATGGGAGCGGTGGAGATGAGGAGGTGTCGGCGTTCTGGCCGTTTACTCGGAAGGCTTCAGTAGAAGCTGCTGGGAGTCCCAGCAGATTCTACTGAAGCCAGTCCCCAACTCCGGGGACTTCCGGCCGGGGATTTTCGGCGGCAGTATACGCCGTGAAGTTGTTTGCGGCCTGCCAGTAAACCCAAAGCAGAAGAAGAAGAAGTGACGTCCCCCAGGGACTTATTTCCGGTGTGAACGCTATCTGTATTTAGTGCCCTGGGGTATTAAGTGCCGGGAACTAAGTACAGCAAAGTACTCGGTGTGAACGCGGCTAATGATGTTTTGGCTTGTGTAACCATTAGCCAATCAGCAACCAAGGTAACCCCCCCCCCCCCCCCCTTATCACCTGAATCTCCTCCTAGAGCACCATTGAGTTCTTTGTAACCAAATGTCTCTCAGAGGGGCGTGGGGAGGGGCTCCTTATTTTCATCTAAAGTAACAGACAGACAATCTGCACTTTTGAAACAGGGCTGAAACAGAGGGGATTATGGGTAATGCTGCAATGATCTGTTTGGTGTTTGGAGCCATGTTTTGTATATATCTGAGACTTATTATATATTGATGAAAAACAGTATAATAGGGGACCTTGAAAGGGTTATATCTAAAAAAGAAAAGGTGCTGATATTGCAAATGGCTGGTACAGTGTGTATGGGTCCCAATGGTTCAAACAGGCAGTGACATGGAAACTAGCTGATAAACTCGACAAGCCACCGAACACTTCAGTCGGAAATTTGAACTGGAGAGCTTGTGTGCATTACAGCTTGGAACAATCCTTCAGATAGCCAACACTACAAGGCGGAACACATTGTGGACCTGAGATTAGGCATGCTTCATACCCAACATACTGTAAGTGTAAGGCATATATGATGGTATAATTAAATCCATATATGTGCACGTATCACAGTGAGACGCCATGATTTATTGAAGCGCAGCCTCTCTGGGTGGCAAACAGCATGGTGTACAGTTTTGTGAAGCAATAAGTGCTTCTGTATTTATGATGTATGGCACACAGAGCCATAGATCACGTGTCAGGTGATGGGGAAAGTGCTGCCCGCTTAAACGCTACGTGATGATAAATTAGATTACCGAGTCACCAGGGGAGGTGGGAAAAAAAAAGAGTAACTAATAATAACCAAACTCAGGAACAATTGCATGGAATCAGTGTCAACATTACAAGCAGGTTTCAGCTGAGTGGGCACTTTTGGCTGAATGGATCGCACTTCCCCTTCACCGCAAATCCACTATCAGGTTTCTCTCTGCGGCTTTAATGCACAACAATGGGCAGGGGCTCCGTGGAAAGTGATCTGGGATCTGTGGCCCTCGTCAAACCTCAGGCTGCTTTCACATTAGGAGCAACAGTAAAGGTGTGGGCGTGGGGGGGGGGGGGGTGAGGTGCTGCAGGGAGAGATAAGCTCTGCAACAAGGCTGGAGCTGGCAAGCATAATGCTGCTCTGCTCAGTGTGTGTGTGTGTGTGTGTGTGTGTGTGTGTGTGTGTGTGTGTGTG
>CALSBZ010039173.1:9632-24000 GCA_943591055.1 Gobionotothen gibberifrons | reverse complement strand
CAGGGCTGATGACTGCAATTAGATTTTTTAAGATGTGAAGAAACTGGGGCTGCAATAAAAGGCTTTTTTTTAATGATGATTTATCTGACTATCCTTTTCTCAATTCATCTTTAGGTCTATAGAATATCTGAAAACAGCATAGTGTGTTTAAATGTCTTGTTTTGTCAGTATATAACCCAAATATATTCACTTGAATATGAGATAAAAACATATTGAGGAGGTTGACATCCTCAAGTCATCCCTTAGCTGTTTAATTCATCTACCAGACAATGAATGAATTTAAGAAACTGATATTTAAATGTTAAATTACATATACAGTAGTATCTGTATTACTCACCCCTAATTAGGTCAATTCGTGAGCTCACTGCCAATTTCCAAAAGGTGGCTCTTGGATTATATTGACTGTCACAAATGGATAGAATAGCAGAGTATGAATGGGATGTGTTCATTGAGCACTGACAGAAAATAGATGCTGTTGTGTATTGCTCATATCGGATATCCAATATGTAACAATAATCAGCTTTATCAGCAAAATACTTGCAATCTGTTGAAATTGAGATGAGATACATGGAGAGGAAGATACAGCTCTCTGGTTGTAACTGGGACTTTATTGGTTATTATAGAGCATTTTTATGTAAAATATATGTATTTTATGAGCAATGGAAGGCCAATATCCGTCATTATGTTACAATATAACTTGAATTTTACATTTTTTGCACAGTAAACTGGATTTATGCCAATGAATGCTCAGCAATAAGTAGAGCTTGAAGAATACTAATTGATTAGTCGATGGACAGAACAATAATTGCCAGGTTTTCAACTAATCATTACACTATTTTCTTTCAGTAAGGATGCTGTGTTTAGCCTCTTGGTATGGACATGTTTAGCTTTACTCTGTTCTATATTATATTACAGTGAATATGTTGAGGTTTTGGAATGACAGAACTAGACATCCATTGGACTTTGAGAAACTGGGATGGCAAAATTGCTGACACAGTAACAACCGAATTGATCTTTAATAATGATTTGAGTGTTATAATCTGCAGATTCATCAATAATGAAGATAATCATTAGTTGCAACCCTTAGATATTTCACCAATTCAGACTTATTTGTTTCACCTGTTGAGCTCAAATGTTTGCCCAAACACGAGTAAAGATAAGGGTGTTTACTGTCCAACATGCACACTTTATCTTAAGCATACAACTGCATTTAATATTTGTTAGCATGTGTTGCTCCAACTCCCACCTGCACTCCATGTTGTCCCTTCTGGAGGCTCTAATTAGAGGGATGAGCGTGCAAAGCTATTAATTAAAGGGTGTCAGTATGAACCTTGGGGATCTGTGTGTGTGTGTGTGTGTGTGTGTGTGTGTGTGTGTGTGTGTGTGTGTGTGTGTGTGTGTGTGCGTGCGTGCGTGCGTGCGTGTGTGTGTGTGTGTGTGTGTGTGTGTGTGCGTGCGTGTGCGTGTGTCACTCACCTGAAACAGACTTTCTGTCAGTCCCCGCCTGACCTGCGTCCACAAAAAGGCGCAAAAGAAGAACAGGGCGATTTCGGTAAAGGTAATGTAAGCGTTATCCAGGAGAGTCCGTTTGGAGAGCTCCAGCCCGCAGGAGCTACAGTCTCTCCATGCGCCAAACATCACGGTGGAGGCCCGGTTGATGAAGTACAAGTATCCCGGCATGGGCTCCACTTCCACCGGCCCGGAGTCCCCGGTGTCACCGCTCATGGTGAGGCGGTGCGGAGAAAGAACAAAAAACGTGGAGGGGAAATACTCCAAATGAGGAGGCCAGAAAGGAGCAGTAA
Source organism: Gobionotothen gibberifrons (assembly GCA_943591055.1). NCBI lineage: Eukaryota > Metazoa > Chordata > Actinopteri > Perciformes > Nototheniidae > Gobionotothen > Gobionotothen gibberifrons. The sequence goes on along the minus strand of CALSBZ010039173.1, from coordinate 22,198 downwards.
GAGTCCAGACTGTGTGGCTATAAGCACCTTAAAAACGGTAAAATAAGCTTATCTAACCAGATTAGCCTCCCTCCTCCTCCTCTTCTTCTTCAGCAGCCTAATTCTTTGTTTTCCAAATTAAGACACGGGCCCATTCTGCGCGTGCAGGACAGTTTTGTGACAGGGCCCGGTAGCTTCACACACACAAACACACACACGCTTGGAGGCTGTGTTTTATATCACACAACCTTGCTATTAAAGGTGGTTGTGACGGGTATAATTAGCCATTAACGCCTGAATGTCTGCTGGAGGTGGAGGTTTCTTCTGCGCATCATCCCGTAACGCTCACGCGGCTCATCAAGCGGCAGGGCAGCGGCGCGACCGTTAGCCTCCTAGTTCAGTGAAATCACACAATAGTGAGGGGTACAGCATCGGATGAAGCTCCACAAGCTACTGGAATAAATTAGCCTCTTTTTAAAATTAAAAAACCGTGATGGCGCTAACACACATGGAGGTTTTCCGCCTGTGAGAGTCGGCCTGGCAGCACATGCGCGTTTAGTGCCGCTATCCGGGTCTCATCTCTGTCCGTTATTCACCTTATGTAACGACTCTGTACCGATAAAACCCGACAGATTCAAACGAGAAACCAAGTAAGTCCAGCGAAGAGGAAATAAAAAGGATAAATAGGGAGAGTATTATCCGGTCGTCTCCTCTTCTTCTACCCGCCGCTGCTGCTTCTGCCGCTCTGGGCTGGCCGACGTGAAGACGCGACGCGCTTCGCTTTCAATACAAAATGAACTGGCACGTTGAAAAGAGGACAGCGACAGCGAGTACGTTTATTATGCAGAAGAAGAAGAACAAATGTAAAGGGGGCGTGGCATAATTAGAGGGGCACGCTATCTTCGTCTTCTTGAACCGTCTTCTGGTGGAGGATTAAAAAATGATGATTTAAAGAGACAGTGCACAGTAATGCTTCAAGAGCTACTTCACTGCAATTATGTATAAATAAATAAAAACTTCACTTTGCACATGTATAATCTATATATTTGAGTTTGCTCACCTTACTAAAATAATAATAATAGATTACATATGTATAGCGCCTTTCAACGGACCCAAGGCCGCTTTACATGGTGAACAAACAAAGGGGCAAATAATAAAGTTTAAAAAACTACTTCTACTTATTTGATGGCTCCCACAGGATTGTTGACATCCACCTTCTTGTTTATAGTCACGTGCATTTTGAACTACCTATGTTGTAAAGGTTTTTATTTTATTTTTAATTTACACACGACATCTATTGCACGTCTGTCCGTCCTGGGAGAGGGACCCCTCCTCTGTTGCTCTTCCCATGTTTTCTTACATTTTTCCCCCCATTAACTTGGGTGTGAGGGTCCAAGGACAGAGGGTCCAAGGACAGAGGATGTCGTATTTGTATTCTGTACAAACTGTTAAGTGAGACAAATGTACCTTTTGTGATAATGGCCTATATAAATATAACACTTTGAGTATCCACGTGTATTCTTCAGTGCACAGTAATGCTTCAAGAGCTACCTCTTCGCAATTATATATATATATAAATAAATAAAAACTTCACTTTGCACACTAATGTATATATTTGCTCACCTTAGTACTTCTTTGATGGCTCCCACAGGATTGTTGACATCCACCTGGATCCATCTTCTTCAAGGTTCAAGGCTTTTAATGTCATGTGTGCATAGCTGTAGTTATTATGACAATTAAAATCTTAGGTCACAGCCAGGCTCCTCCAACAGTGCAACACAATAAAACAGATAATAGTGCAAGTAAATAAAATAGAATATAATAGAAATAATGCAGAATAGTCTAAATACAAGTAATTGGAATATTGATATATATAAGTTACAAACAGATTAATGTTATGTATGTTATTTCAAAAGTGCAGGTGTTTAACAGTCGTATGGCCTGTGGGATTAAACTATTTTGTTTATAGACACATGCATTTTCAAGCATTTGGACTACCTAAGTTGTAAATGTATTTTTTTATTTTATTTACATGAAGGTGTATTCTTCTTTAATTCTATATATGTTTTTCTCTATAGACTTTTCTCATTGATATATAGGTCCCATTGTGTAGGGTTTATGTATACATGTACTCCTGTGCAATGCCTGATAAGCTGCTGCTGCTGCTGCAACACAAACAATTCCCAATTCTGAATCAATAAAGTACCTGGTGTAACCTCTACTCTATATTTTTGAAAGAAAAACATCAGGTGCAATTTTGTAGGTTGTTTTTGGAGCAAAGAAGGATCGATTAAAAGTAATCGCAGAGCTTCAGTTGGCAGACTACAAAACAACTCATGAAGCTAGAAATCTAGGTGTAGTGATGGACTCAGACCTGAATTTTAACAGTCACATTACAACAGTTATTAAGTCTGCATACTATCACCTAAAGAACATATCTAGGATTAAAAAACTAATGTCGCAACAGGACTTAGAAAAGCTTGTCCATGCTTTCATCTTCAGCAGACTCGACTACTGTAATAGTGTCTTCACAGGGCTGACACAAACATCCATCAGAAAGCTGCAGCTGATTCAGAACGCTGCTGCACAAGTCCTCACTAACACTAGAAGAGTGGATCACATCAGTCCGGTTCTGAAGTCTTTACACTGGCTTCCAGTCGGCCAAATAATTGATTTTAAAGTTCTATTGCTAGTTTTTAAATCACTAAATGGTTTAGGACCAATATCAACGATCTCCTGCATAATTATGAACCATCAAGGTGCCTCAGATCCTCTGGGACGGGTCTGCTCTCGGTTCCGAGAGTAAGACCAAAACATGGAGAAGCGGCGTTTAGATATTATGCCCCGACACTCTGGATCAAACTGCCCGAATTGTGCACATCCGCAGAAACTCTTACTACTTTCAAATCGAGACTGAAAACATATCTTTTTGCCGCTGCTTTTAATTGAGCTGTTCATACTCACACTGCAGTTTGCTTTTTATTCATGTATTGTATAACTGTTGTGTTTATCTTATTATCTTTGCCTTTTAAATGCCTGTTGTAAAATGTCATTATATAATGTGTTTTTACTCTATTTATTCTTAAATGTCTTTTATTTTATTTTGTAAAGCGCTTTGAATTGTCGCGTCCTGAAAGCTGTTTAAATAAACTTGCCTTACAACTGGAAACTCTTGATTGACCTAATCCACCTTCTGTTATAATTTAATTGGATAGAGTCCAAAACTAACTATCTTTCCATCTATCTATAATTTCTTTGACAAATAAAATATACTCAAAACAGAGGAGAAACAGCACCTTTCTCAAAACGTAACCCCGGTAGACGCCTGACTCTGTGCAGCCGTTGAAGATATATTTGAGTCTAAGCATTTGCAGATGTATTTGTTGCGTATGTATCCGTGGTGATGCATTTTGTCTAAAGCCTCCTGTTGACAGATGTATTAATAAATGTATGTTACGTTTCCAAAGCTGCTGTGATGTCAATATTTAACAAACCTTACTAAACTAAATCCACACTTCAAATACAATGCATGTCATTAAACATTTATTATGATTTAAATGGAATGCTTACAATAAAAGAGATGTTGATTTCAATGAGAGAAATTCAAATGAATAAGAAGAGTGGTTGCATCTACAGCCAGGGGGGAATTAGGACTTCTGTTGTGGTTTAAATATGCAGCTACAGTTTTAATTTGACATGTAAAAATATCAAAACAAACACAAGTTATAAAGGGAACTTCATGGTGATATACTGTGGAGAGGGGTCTCGGGGAATAGCAGATGTCTTATGCTGTAACGCTGGGAGCGAACTGCATCACTAGTCTGTCAAACTCATTCTCCTGCAGGGAAACAAAGAGAGAAAAACAATTCAACACCAGAGTAAAACTCAGAGCAGCTGTGCATCACAGGGTTTGTTTTTGTAAAGTAACCTGTGCATCTAGACTGCACCCCTGTTATTACAACTCACTGTGACAAAGGCTAAAACTCAGAGTTGAATGCTCTCATTGCTCCAAGGACACTTCCTGCCCAACACTCCAAGGTAATTAAATCATGAGAGAGTAAAGGTTATGACAGCTTATCAACAAGTGTGTGTCGATCTGGTGAACCTAAATAGCCCTGCCTGGGGACTCTGACCCCATTGCTCCCCGGGTCAGAGTCCTCCCTCACAATGAAAAACAATTAAAGATGCAATCAAGTTACCTTGGCTAAGTAGTCTTTCAGGAATGGATGGGCTCTGTGGGCATCCTTCAGCTGAGAGAGGTACCGGTTAGTTACCTGAGTGGAGAGGGGAACAGATGCGGCAAGAGTCAGAATGTGACTATAGTAGGAAGAGCTTAGCGTCAACACACAGTGTCCTAAAAACATGTTTTCAGATCTGTAAAGGCAAGGGCAGGAAAGGGAAACGTCAAAGTGTTTGCACAGCCCATTTCAACCCCGGCCAATTCAAAGTGGTCGACAAAAACAAAACGCATTAAGATAAGGTGCATAAAAGCTGTCAAAACACAATTTTCAGCCAAATGTAAGGCAACTTTGTTACCTCTGCTAACGAGGGCATGTTTCGGCTGAGTTCATATTTTTTCAGCAGGACTACAAAAAAAACTCATGGCCCAATTTTCCTAAAACTTGGTTGAATGGTGTGGCATTGGCCAAGGTATATACCGTTACATTTTTAGGCTGATATGGCAGTGGCTCAGTCAGTAGGGGCCTGGACTGGGAGCCGTAGGGTCGCCGGTTCAAGTCCCCGACCAGACCTAAAATATGGAGTGTGGACTGCTACTTGGAGAGGTCCCAGTTCACCTCCTGCCCTGCTGTGGTGCCCTTGAGCAAGGCACTGGACAACTCCCTTCCCCCCATTGCTCCCCAGGCGCTGTTCAATAGCTGTTCATCCCTCCCATTATATTCTAAATTGACACGTGTGGTGTTAAAATAATGAGTTTCTTAGTGTGAATATTTACATTCACATACCCTTAAGTCGGAATAACACTGAAATGCACAGAGCAATACAATACATGTTCTCTGTAGCTCATAGCTCCCCAATGTCAGAAGAATACATTCCCAATGAGACTAATCTTAGGAGCATGTGGATGCAACATTGCCCTAGGCAGATGTTTGTGTTTTTCTCATGACACGTCTTGATTTGTTTGGTTGTCTGTGCTCTTTGTAATGGTTGGTAGCAGGTGAGCTCCGGTTATATTCAAAATCTGAAGCCCTTTGTGTGTTTGTCTATGTGTGTCGTCAGGCCACAGTTTTAGCTATTAATATTTAATGTTATGGAGGGGGGAAAAAAGAAGGAGATCAGGGGGTACTTAAATAATGAAATACTGTTGATATTTGTACAGTATAAATGGCTTTTCTATAGACCCAGTTTGAGTAATGATGATAGCGTGAGGGAACCGAAAACAAAACATTCAGAGAGAAAGGAGCAGCTGATTAAAACCACTAACAATATTTGAACATCTATTATTTAATATCTAACATCACTTTGATTATATTTGGAAAGGAAAGGCCATTTAAAAAGGTGTTTCTCTACTAGGGCTGCACGACTTAGGGAAATAATCTAATTGCGATTTTTCTGATCCGATTTGCGATATTTGTTTTTAAGCGACCCAACGGAAGTTTATTGTAAAATGCGGACATATCTCCGGCTAGGAAGGTCGCATCAACGTGCTCCCGTCTCTAGCACCCCGCAGCCCGAGCTACGAGTGAAAGAACTAAACTTACATGAAACTTCCGTTGGGTTGCTTTAAAGTCAAGCTTCAGTTTAAGATTCACCCTGTAATAGAAACATGTGATGGAGCATTACTAAGCTGACTCAGAAACCATCTAGGAAAGCTCCATTGGAAGCCATTTGGAAAGGGCAGGCACTTTCAAAAATACTTCGCAGGTGATTGGATCAATCTGTCTATCACCTTCTATCATAGGCCACTTCTGATTAGTTAACAATGCTGGTGCATGTGGAGCACAGATTGGTGTGGATGACTGACACACAAGAAGAACACTTGTAATCGTTCAGCCCTACGCTGTACCTGAGGATATGGCACTTCCGAGAAACAGCCTTGAGTGAGTAACCTTGAGTGAGACGTGCTAATCAGCGGTTATCAACGTTGGAGCCCTTTTAATGGCGGCTTTGAGGCAATGGTCATCTTTCTATTGCATTACTATCAAGTCCATCAAACGTAGGACAGATAATCTGAGGCTTTTATCTTATGAACTCTGAGTTCCAGGGTGTCAACGCACACAGCCCTAAACCTGAGGAAACGCTTCGGTGACACTTTTTCGTGATAGGGAAGACAATCAAGAAAACGCTTTGGTTGAATGCTTTCTGTGCGCTTCGATCAGAGAAAACACACGAAATGCTGAGAGAAGCATGCTGCACTCTGAGCCAAGTGGACATATTTCATGTCCTCTGTGAACCAGTGTGTGAAGAAGTACTCAGATCTTTACTAAAGTAGAAGTTACATTGAAATGACATAAAAACAAACCTTAAGAATCTAAAGTAAAAGTACTGATTGTGTTTTATGGTCTTCTTCAGGAGTCATTTAAAATTGCATAACTGCTTTATGATCACAGATAGTGTTAATGACTGCTGCCCGATCTTAACCTTTAAATTACATGCAGTGGAGTAACTAAGTACATTTACTCAAGTACTGCACTTAAGGGCAATTTTGAGGTACTTGTACTATACTTATTATTGTTTTTTGCAACCTATTACTTGATATAAATAACACTTAAATAAGATGTTGTTCCAGTTTCACCTGGAGTCAAATACAGAAGCTACTAAGCTCCACCTTTATCAGCTGAGATAAATGCATCGATAATTAAAATCAAAACAGATTATATATAATAATAAAAAATGGGCCAATCTGCATAACGAGTACTTTTACTTGCTAATACTTTTGAGTATACCTACACGGTGGTATTTCTACTTTCACTTAAGAACAAGATACGATTGCTTCTTCCAGCTCTGGTCATATGTATGCTCATGAGTTAATGTAAATGTTGCATTAGCTAATCATCTGAATCTGTAACGTACTTTAAAGCTGTAGTGAATTCAAACGTACAATATCAGCTTCCAAAATGTAGTGGAGTAGAAGTACAAAGCCGTATACAACTGAAATACTCATGACAATTAGAAGTATTTCAAACGTATACTTAAAAGGCAGTACTTAGCTACTTCCTACTATCTGTCTGTCTGTTAGCCTGAAGGACAAATACTAAACTGACGGCGGTTGCAGCGTCGCCGTGGTTAAAAGCTTTCGGTCCAAAGTCTCACCTCGGGAGCTTTGCCCAGGTGCTGAGTTAGCACGATGAGGTTGATCAACGTCTCAGGGTGACTGCTGTCCTAAAGAGGAAGAGAGAAACACAAAGTGAGAGTCAGACCTCCCGTAGCACTCAGTGGAGGAACATTGGAGACAAGACGGGGAACGAGAGATATACCGTGTATCGAGCACGTTTCTCCCCAATGACTGTAATATCTTTTATCACAGCTAAAGCAGACAGCGGGGTTTTTCCAATACCAGTTTCAGTTTAATTCCTAGAGGTGGATCACGTGTAGCTTTATTGTGTTTTATAGCGCTAATAACTTTAATTTGGGGGCAATTTCACCCTTTGCACCTCATTGTTTCTGAGTCTACTGGATGTTATGATTGTTTGTTTGGCTTAAGAATACATCAATGGATAACCACCACTTTGTAACATTTCAACAAAGAGACAAAGGGAGATTCAGATGAGCTCGAGCAGTTGTGAAAATCTACATTTGAGTGGATTTAGATTTAAGTAGGGCAGAAACTAATATATTTTCAATAAGGATGAATCTGCTAATTATTGTTCTAGATCAGGGGTGTCAAACTCAATAGCATTATGGTTGCACTCAACGGGCCGGTTGTAACTTTAAGACTATATAAAAAATACATATATAAATATTTAATATATATAAAATAATGTATTATATTACATTATTGCCTCTGCATTGGATTATTATGGGATAGGGTTATAACTTCATAATTAACTACGTCTGAAAGAAGAAGTCTAGGGCAAATAATTGCAAGTCTCTTCAGTGAGAATGTCACAAAATGATTTAAAAAGAAAAGACAAATTCTGGAAAAAAAAAGTCTAACAAAAAAAGGAACATTTTGAAAAAAAGTCAAATTCTAAGAAAAAAGTCAAATTTGAGATGCATTGTGGGACATGTAGTTTATAGGCAACGTGCTTCTGTAAATCGGCATGTAACCGTACAATAAACATATTATATTCTTTTGCAAGCTCTTGTGGGGCCACAGAAAATGCAGTCACGGGCCGGACTTGGCCCCCGGGCCTTGAGTTTGACACCCCTGCTCTAGATTAATACATTAATTGTAATTTAATACATTTGTGAAAAATGTCCATCCTGGTTCTTTAAAACCCAATTTGATGCCTTTAAATGTCTTGTTTTGCAAAACCAAATTATGATATGAGGCTTCAAAGTTCATTTAAAATTATTATATGAGGGTAAAGTTGGGAAACCGCATATTTGAGAAGCTTGATGAGATTTACTGCCAATTGTGTATGAAACATTACCGTAACATTTAATTGATTATCAATATATTTTCTGTCTAACAAATTGCTCCAGTGATTATTGCAGCTGTTGTTTCAAGCCATCTCAGCGTCTGAATAAAGTTGTGATTCAACATAACAGAGCATAATAATAAAAACTGATCTGACATGCTTTTGGAAAGAGAGCTACAATATCTTCCAAGGCGAGACAAAGCAGCTCTTATTTCATAATTATAGTAGCAAGTATGAAAAATGACAAACTTCAAAAAACAAAGCTACTGCAGAGTGAACGTGTGGTTGTATTGAATGCACTGATGAAACCGTTGCTGTGGTTGAGTTTCAGTAAATGTGTGTTGTGGTGCCATCTGCTGTTACAAAGGGAGCGGTTCACTTCTCACATTCTGTTGGTGAGGGAATTATCCACAGAACAGATTCATTAAAGATTTCATTATGAAGGATACACGTGTAATACTAGCTTGAGCTGAATGAACTCAAATATGTCAGAAGAACAACCTGAACTAGAACATACAACTGTTTGCAACTTACTAATTATTCATCTAACATATCATATTCCAATTACTTGTAGACTGATTGCACTATTTCTATTCTATTTGTTTTAATTAATTAATTTAATTTGTATTTACATGTACTATTTCATCTGTTTTATTGTGTTGCACTGTTGGAGGAGCCTGTGACCTAAGATTTTCATCGACATAACTACACTGTAGCTATCTACGAATGACAATGATAGCCTTGAAACCTTGAAAACACCGATATATGTTCCTCTTACTTTGTCCAGCCCCTCCTGCAGGACTCCCTCCGCCTCCTCCCACTTGTTCTGAGCCATGTAGCAGGCCGCCTGCCCGTTCAGGAGCAGCAGAGTAGTCGAGTACTTGTCGGACATCTCCTGGAAAATGTAGTAGGCATCCTGGAGCTTCTCTCCACCCTGAAAACCACAAGCACAATCATTCAGTCAAATGTAGGGCAGATACAAATGGTTTCAAAAAAGAGCGACAAACAAAAACACTGCCGTTTGCTTTCTTTGTTTCAAAAGTGTTGTAACGAACTCACAGTCAACATCACGACCACAGAAAGTCAGTTATGTCCAGGGTATAAGCAGGAATCCTGAAGTCAAATGTAATTCCTTTTAAGTCCTTTTTTAAGACCCTTTCCACACATTTTAAGACCTCATCGCCACTTGGAGTTCTAACCGGTTACCTTGGCGACACACTTTACCTCACATTGACTATATACAGTATTGATTGTCCTTCCTCCTTATCTTCCAACCATTTGGACACAGACTTGCATTTCCCCATAACGATGTTGCTTAGCAACCGGCGTAAACGGAGCATCGCGCGCTATCAAGCAGTGAGCGTGCGATGTCCTGTTCAGATGACGTCAAACCCAACGGGATGCCATCAATAAACTACACAGAATCACACTACACACCTACGCAATGATTACATTCAGGCAGACTGTAGAATACAACCTCTTTGGACCATTTATATACTTATTGGAAACAAGATACAAAATGTAATACCTTGGAAAATGCCGTTTAATACTTTTTAATAGCCTTCATTTTCGTTAAATAGATTTATCAACTTTGAATACTTTTTAAGACCCCGCGGACACCCTGATTTAGCATTCACAATGGTTTGGATTATTGGAAGTAATGTATTTGCAGGATTCTGTAATGATAATCTATCCTCCTCTGTTTTTATGGTGTCAAGAGCACTTAAAGGTGGGGTAGGTAATTTTGGAGAAACCAGCTCGAGTGCGCTAGAATTTGAAAATACACAGCCGGAAAAAATCTGCCACTTCCTTCCAGAGCCCCTCCTCCAACACACACGAACGCACACATGACCAATGAGGGCACGAGATGAGTTTGTGCACAGATGGAAGGCTGACAGGCAGGTAGGCCATCCAGTTATTTTAGCCGGGCCGGCTCAGATGATTGGTCGTGCTTTTTACAGCGCCACGGCTTCCACAGATGATATTTTTTTATGGATTTGTTGTCAAAGCACTTAAGATATTCATTGCTATCGGGATGTTAAGAGTATTCCATGGAATATAACAAAAAGTGTATCTCGAGCCAGTTTCTCAAACTTACATACCCCACCTTTAACCAGAAGATTATTCATGTTAAAACTGAGCGAATGAAATGGAGCCCAGTTCTGCTTTGTTTGGCTTCGTACTGCACCAACAGCTCCTTCACGTTACCCTGCATGCTGACTATTTCAAACATGATTGCAGCTTCAGTGAATAACAAATGCCACTCAGATGCTTACAAGGTGATGAAAAGGGAAAGGAGACTTCAAAAATGTAATATGTGTATGGTGATTTTGTTAAACAGTAGGTGAGTGGCGTCCTCACCACAGCGATGTTAACCCAGGCCGTGGCCAGCTGGGTGAGAGTAGCATCTTCATCCTGCTCCTGCATCTTCTTCAGCTCCTTCCTGTCAAAGGCAACCAAATAAAGTGAGTTATTTAGCGTTATAACAAATCTCTCTTTTTTTTTACATTCAAATCCTCTAGTGATTTAGTGTCGCAACCTCCTAGAAAATGCTTAAATCATTGAACAAAATACTAATTTTGAATAAAGTGAATACATGGAGTAGATGAGTTCGCCTTTATTCAGGGTTCATACACTTTTTCACCAATGATTTTCAATGACTTCTCCAGGACCTTTACCTAATTTTCCATGACCAAAAACATTACTCTTTCTCAGCGTACCACTGAAAATGGTTTATTTTAACATGGAACAGGAAAATAAGGTCTGCATCTGAAACATGTTGTGCCTATCTAAAACAAATCAAATAGGCTTACTAGCTTCTACACGCTAAAGCAACTCAAATCTCTCACCAGCAAAACACCTCGACAGTTAAATGCCATTTCACGTTTCATTACTATACGATACAGTATTTATTATCATTATAGTATTACTATTTCGGCGATTAGCTAAAATATCAATTATATTTGATGCAACTTTAGTTACATTTCCATGACTTTTCCAACACTTTGGGAAAAATATTGTTTTCCATGACTTTTCCAGGGCCTGGAATTAGCATTTTGAATTTCCATGACTTTCCCAGGTTTTTAATGACCGTAAGAACCCTGGTTATTACAAATTCAACTTTTCTAATGAATTAAACTTGCTTGTTTTGAAATGAAATGCATGTAGACAGGAGGCTCATCTTATCAGGGCGTAAGATCATGATGAAATATTGATCACGCATTTCATTTCAAGTTATATGATCTATGATCCAGAATTCTAAATGTCAATGCTGTGAATGAAGCATGCATGTTTCATACTAGAATGATTACAGGAACACTGTTACAAGAAAATTCAAAGGGACAGTATATACTTTTGTGTACGCAAAGTCTCTTTAATTAGTTGTTTGGTTCAGACTTACCACCAAATGACATTAGTCAACACAATCGAAGAGCTCCTGGATGTTTTACACAAGACTTCAAACAATAAATCTAACCTAAAATTGCCATGTAAATAATTCACTGTTGATGTGTTTTGCCATACCTTGCCAGGTCCAGGCGGTCCAGACTCAGCAACACCTGAATGGTCATGGCCATGCTGAAAAATAAACAACACATGTTCAGGTCAGTTTCAGGCGTTTGTCTTTAGACCCTCAAAACCATCTAGTAGGGTTAGGGTTAATACTAGGGATGCTCCGATCGCCAATTTTGGGGCCGATCGCCGGAATCAGTATCGGCCGATACCGATCGAGTGGGCGGGGCCTATGGGGATCTTCCATTTAAAGTGATGTTTAAAACTCAGTTAATGGAGCTCATTCATTGGCGCTTCCACAAACAACCAACATAATTATTACATTCAAATGAAGTACATTATTCAAGTTTACATTCACTTTGGAGAATAACACGGGAGACATGAGTGACCCGACAGTGAAGAATAAATATATGTATAACTAGTTTAGCTTGTTCCAGAGGTAGATCAAATAGCTACGTGTGTGAGTTATGTCTAACTCTTAGTGTGTGTGTGTGTGTGTGTGTGTGTGTGTGTGTGTGTGTGTGTGTGTGTGTG
>CALSBZ010039172.1:1613-12327 GCA_943591055.1 Gobionotothen gibberifrons | reverse complement strand
TGACCACAGAAGTTTTTTTAGCAGCGAGGTGTTTTGCTCTGCGATGGTATGTTTCCCTGTGGCCCGCTGCATAGACTCACTATTGTTGATGAACTGTGGTCCGGCTCACGCTGCATACCAGATATCGTCCACAACCTATCACAGAATGCTGCACCTCCTGGTAATCTTGGCAAACCCTTGATCTGTGCAAACAGTGGTCTGCTATGTTATCACTGCAGAATCAATAGTCCCACAAAGGAGTGTATTACATTGTTTACTTATAATGGTGTGAAAACAGCCCGGGAAAATAACACTGGCTGTTTTATTCTGGACTGAACAGAATCACTGCTCATAAGAAGTTGTGGAACGCGTCCAATTTAAGAATACAAGAGTCTTTCCTTGTTTGTAATAACGGTAAAACTGGTTTATTTTGTTTAATTTAAAACGTGCACTTCTCACTTTCTATACATACTTTACTAAAACGTTTCTATTATCTGTAATAAAAAGGAAAATGTACCAGTATTTTGCACTAAAATGTGTGAATTGAATGTCATTATGTCAGCCATAAGGACAGATGGCCCTTTTATATATGTTATCAAGCGGACTACTGTTGCTGTCTGTTGCTACAGAAGCTACATAAAGCACTTCCTGTGAGTCAGAGGATTTGTAGGCACCTGTTATATTCATGTAAATTCATGAAGAGATTACTGAGCGGGCCAACAGGCACAGGCCCAAGGACCTAAAGTGTCAGGGCCCCCCTGGCATTTAACAGCAAAATGCCCCCTCAAAGGGACAAGTACCAACCCACAAGAGACTCAAAATGACAACAAAGAGACATACAACACAACTATAAAGAGATGTACAAATACCAAAAGGCACACAACATGACCACACTGAGACACTAACGGCCCGTCCACACTACAGCTTCGACAGCTTCAAAAATGGTTTCCAACGCGTCTGCCCATTCACTTTGAATGGGGTGACGTCACGCTGCCTCGCTTTTCGCCGAACTGAATTGTGGGTAGCATAGCGGTGCTTCTCCGGCGTCTCCGGCTTCAGAAGTTGAACTTCTGAAGCCGGAGACGCCGGAGAAGCCAGCGCCAGCCAATCAAATCCGTTTCTGAAAATCTGACAGCTCAAGCCCTAGCCAATCAAACCGCGTCTAAGCTGGGAGAGATATCCCGCCGTTCATTTCTATATTTCAAAAACAGATGGAGGAGAAACTAATTATCGCCGTAGCAAATCACCCGGTTTTGTATGACCAGTCCCTATTAACTTACCGGGATCCAAACCGGAGGAACCAGGCATGGAGGGAGGTGGCAGAGACAGTGGGTGAAACTGGTAGGCTTTCGCCTGTTTGGGGATTTTATATCCAGTTTACTTCGTTTTAACATTGCTGCTGTTAACACTACGTACACGGGGCGGGACATTCATGTGATTGGTTGTTGGTTGCGGGGCTCGAATAAAATCCCCAAGCTTCAGACACGCCCAGCTCCAAGCTTTTTTTGAAGCTGTAGTATGGACGGGCCGTAAGCACTGATTAAATGTGTAACTTGATGTCTCAGTTTTCTCCAGTATATCATGGTAAAACTTCACTACATCAAATCTATACTAACATCATCCAACATCACACAAAAAGGGAACTGTTTCCCAAAAACCATCAACTACTAACTATAATTGTAATACAGAGTATTAAACCTCAAAGAGATGCAGCATGACCACTAACGGCCTGTCCACACAGCAGCGTTAAAAAAATCTTCCAACGCTTCTGCCCATTGACTTTGAATGGGGTGACGTCACGTTGCCTTGCTTTTCGCCGAACTGCATTGTGGGGAAGCAAAGCGAAGATTTCCAGGATTTTCAGGATTCAAAAGTTGAGCAATGTTCAACTTTTGAATCTTCTGAAGCTTTCGGTGGAAGCGTCAGCCAATCAAATCATATGCCAGTACAAGCTCTAGCCAATCAAACCGCTGCTTGTGTGTCAGGGGCGGGAGATTCATGTGATTGGTTGTTGGTCGAGCTTCAGACACACCCGCCGGCAAGCTTTTTCAAAGCTGCTGTGTGGACGTAAGAGGCACAAAATGACTACAAATCGACTCAAAATGACTTTAAAGAGACATGAAGTGACCACGAGACTCAAAACATCAACAAAGTGGTTAAACAACTATAAATCCTGAGTGTCTTGCTAATATATAGTAACGGTTGTGCTGCCTTTTGTTTGTCTGTGCCCATGGGCTTATAACCACATGTGTGTCCTACAGTAGATGTTGCAACACCTAGTACAAGATATACCGGTATGTTCAGTGACTGCTGTTTTTTTTTTACAACTGTCGAAAGAGTCACAGAAAACATAAAAGTTATGTGGAAATCTACATGAGTACTGTGCAGTGCAGTTGTGTATTTGCTTGACTTCCTTCACAGGGCTTAGGGAAAGAAGGCAGACAAAGAGAGTACAAACTTTGTTTATATGATGTGTGGGAGTTCATGACTTTAGACTGTGAGTTGACAGGAGACTTGTTAACACTTGCCGGGCATTGATTCAGCTGATCATATCACAGTTTTATAAGAAACACTGTTTGCATAGCAACACAATTGTTCTTGGATTGCAATACATTTCAAGTGACTATCCAGAAATCTTTCCATTACTACCAGCAATAATAAAGTTAGGCTACTGTCTATGTCATTATCTATGTTTATTGAAAAATAATGGCATAGCTATGATGGCTATTAGTATTTAGCATTTTTTATTTGTTCTTCTTATGATAATGCAGAAATGAAATTACAGAACATTGCTTTCTATTACTCATGTTCATGTTGCACCAAACTCACATCCCTTCACTTCCCAGCACACATTGTCATAATTGTCTGACTCATCACCAAGTGACTCTGAGTACACTTCAACTAAATATAGACTACTTATCAGAACAAAAGCAACAAAAAAGTATTCTGTTCCACAAACTTTCGCTATATAAGTGGTTAGTTCAGCTAGAATATGAAACTAGACATTCCTATGTGAGTGTGTACATACATATACAAAATTAAATATGATGATAACAGCTGGACAGTGACATTTGAACACCTCCTAATTTTAGCCCTTGGCATCAACAGACCCTAGTGACAACGACTGCATGCACACAGGGAGACCCCAAATGTCAAAAAGTCATTACAAATGCCCTGTTTTATTTTATATTTTGCTAAAAGTCAACATTTTAAAAGGCTATTTGGCTAAGAGTAACAGATTAACACTTGAGATTGTTATCCAAAAGTTAGGGATTTATAGTCAATACAGTTAACAGTAGGTCTAAGGGATAAACGGTTGAAATAGGCTGGTTAGTTAAAAGTAAGCTAATGAATGGTTAAAAGAGCTATCTGAAGGAAACGGTTTAAATAGGCTAGGTAGCTCAATGTAATGGGTTACAGTAGAAATAGCTAGCTAAAAGTGAATGGCTGAAATAGAATAGTTAAAAGATAAGAGTAAGTAATAAACAGTTGGAATAGCACGTTAGCTAAAAGTAATAAATAGTTGGCTAAAATAAACAGTTTGGCTAGAAAGCTAAAGTAAAAGATTTGAAATAGTTAGCTTAAGTTGTTTGGATAGCTTAAACTAAGGCTTTATCGGTTGAAAATGGCTAGCTAGCTCAAAGTAATCGATGGTTAAAATAGTTAGCAAAGGTTTGGATACATGGTAAACAGGCTAGTCAGCTAAATGTTATGAGTTAACAGTTGAAATAGTTAGCTAATAGTTAACACTGAAATAGCCTAGTTTAAAGCTAAGGTATAAACAGTTGAAAATAGCTAGTTAGCTAAAAGTAAGTTAGTTAGCTAAAAGTAAACAGTTTACAAAGTATTGGATTTGAAATGGTTAGCTTACGTAGCGGTAGCCTATTGGATAGCTTAAAGTAGGGGTTAAATGGTTGGAATAGCTAGCCAAAGGAAATATACATTTTGTTAGCTAAAAGTAAACAGATAGGCTAGTAAGCTTAAGTAAAAATATTTGGAAAAGTTAGCTTAAGTAGCCAAATGGAAACATTTTAAAAATAGGCAAGCTGGCTAAAAGTTATGGAAAAGCAGTTAAAACAGTTAGCTGTTAGATAATTTTGATATAGAGTTAAAATAGTTAGGAGGTAATTTTGATATAGAGTTAAAATAGTTAGGTAGTAGGCTAATGGATATAGATTATATAATGGTTCAAGTTAAAATAGCAAGATAGAAGTAGGTGATAAACAATTACAACAGTTAGCCAAAGTAGGCTAATGTAAAACCTTTTAAAACCTTCTGCTTCAGATGAAATAATAAACAATATCACCTTTATTATAGTAAATATTGTAATACATAATGTGAAAAAAAAGATTGGTTGCACACCTGTCATGAAAAGTTATAGTTAGAATCAGTTCATGGCTCTTTTTTAATAACATAAATTATGTATCTAGCGTTCACATAGCAGACTATTAGAGACTATGACGTAACAATAGTATTACATATTAGTCGCCACGTGAGTTTTTGGAAACCAGGGGGCTGCAGTGGTGACTGTTTCCATGGCACCGGCATCATTTAAAACGATTGCCGACTGTTGGACGTTTTCTGTGTCTCTATAGCCCCCCTCCCTTCTGTTCTCTCTACGCAAAAAGCGGAGGAAGATTTTGATTTGCTGGCTGCAGCCCTCCCTCTTGAGGGGGGTAACTTATTACGGGAGTTAGCAGGCGGAGTCGGTTTCCCCGAGAGATAAATTGTGTGTGTGGGTATTATTGGAGGAGCCGGGTACGATACTGTCCTTTCGCATTTCCTGTGGGGCGACTGTTAACACTCGGAGCTCGAAGAAGGAGAAGAAGAAAAAAACCCGTTAAATATTCGAAAAAATAACGGGGAGTTTTTGAATATGTCGGCTAACAAGGACAGCGACGGCGGTTGGAAGTCATTTGTGTGGAATTCCGAGAAAAAGGAGTTTTTGGGGCGAACAGGGAGCAGTTGGCGTAAGTATTCAATCCTTTTATTTCACTGAATGTACAGCTGCAAATGTGACATAAACCAACAGGTTACCCCCTCAAGAGAGTGGAAACAATTTATGTTCTGTTCTACATTTCCTGCCTGGAGACACACAGCACCTGTTAGATCTGACATGCTGCTGCTGCTGCGTCGTGACTTCGCCTTTTCAATGGAGGCTGTGTTAGAAGTTGTCAAATCAAAATGTACAGAAACAGAATAAGTCCGCCTCTAAAATACACGCCACAGGTCTACTAGTGTTTCAAACATTCACATATTTTCGACTAAACCTATTACATGGTGCTATATGTGAGTTATTTGCACAGAAAACGTGTTTTAGCTGTTTTTTTGACAAGATGTTGGATGTATGGTTAATCAGAACACCTCCATTAGTCCCACATAGAGGACATTTACACTGCTACACCAAAAGTGAAGAGGCAAAATATTCATTTAGAGGCAAGCATAACACATTAGAGATAGAAATTACACAATTTACAAGAGTACACAGTAATACAGTGTAATATGAAATGATTACCAAAGGCGTAGCTCATATATGTATTAAAAAACGCCCTTTATGAAAAGGTCATCCTGAAGGACGTCTGTGTGTTGGCCCAGGACTTTTCCACTGATCCAAACAGTGAAAGTTGTTTATTGTATCCTCCACATTGAGAAGGACATGTATTCCTCCCAATCACAAGCTAATCTGCTGGCTCCTGTTTTTAACAGGCTTTGCTTTCACTCAAAAAAACAGAGATTAGTGGATCCAGTTAATCGTTTTACCCGTTTCCAATACTTGAAGACGGTCAGCAATGCTTGTTGATTTGATAGGATGAAACATACTTTCAAACAGCACCCTTTAAGCTCGTTGTATGTGTTTATAAATGGCTTTTTTGGTGTGTAAAAGCAGCCAGGTTGGTCCAGACACGGCTCGGTAACACGGTGCTGGACTGATCACGACTCACATGTCTCTAGGGCCCCCCCCTCCATCTCAGACTTAATTTCCACTGAAAAAAGGGAACATTCGTGGGCTTTTCTTTACCAGTTTACAGGCTCTCATTCCTCAAAAGCTTATCATAAAAGCTCACATATTAAATAGTTTTTTTCTGATTCTGAGGCGGAAGAAAATCACAGTAATGCTGCCGCAGCTCTGTGGTAACAATCGTCAATGGCGAGCTACTTAAAGGTGAAATATGTAAAACCGTAACACGTTTTTAGTGTAGTAACACTGTTAAATAGCATTTATTACAGGCTTGGTGTGTCGTGAGGGAGTCTGGTGTCGCACTAACTAAAAGCAACAGGTAGACTGTCTGCCCTTGAGTTGCAGAGTGCAACACATTTGGAATAATCTTAATTATACGTTGTTTAAAGTGTGTATTTCTGCTGTTTCCATTATGAGGAAGAAGGTGAAATGTCTGCTTCAATGTCAGACTTCAATGGTGGCTCATTTCTTGTTTTTTTGTGACATTTTGAGCTAGATGAATGTGTCTGAAAATGCACCGCAGAGCTGGTAAAGTCCAACATAAGAAGGCAGTCAGTAAAAGTGGAGAGACATGGTGTGAATGTGGTTTCTCTTCACAACACGCTGCAGCAGTCTGGTGGGGGAGGTGCTCTCCATTCAAACTCTGCCTGTCACCACCAGTAGGCCACTTCTTTCTGTCAGCTATTTACATGTCTGCCTGTTGGTATATATGGATGTTCAGGCTACAACATGGTGTTGTGTCCTTCTTAAAGCTGCATGGATTTCAGTCAAATCGATTGTTCAACTAATAGAAATAAATGGGCATAATTGATTTTTCATTTAAGTCATTTTTCATGGAAACAAAATGGAGATGTCCTGCTTTTATATCTTACTAAACTGAATATCTTTTGCCTTTGGACAAACATAAGAAATTAAAAAGGCTTTTAGAAACATGTTTTAGACTAAAATACTAATCAATAGTGAAGATAATCCTTAGTTGCAGCCCTAGTACTTCTGTCACTAATGCGCATTTATACATAATTGACTGTGGCTATGTATAATCACAATGACCACATAATGCTTTTAACATTCCTAGAAATGTTACTTACTATCCGGCAACTATCGATCTATTTAATTATTCATTAATCTGCCAATAATGTTTTCAGTTAAAGGATAATCATTTAGCCCGAGACACTCTTAACATGCCTTGTTCTGTCTGTTTAAAAATCACACACAGACATTTAGTTTAAAATGATATAAAACAATAAAAAAGGAAGAAATTATCTCATTTTAAATGCTGGAATGAGAAACTATAAGGAGTGTATGAGACTAATGAGTATTATGGTTCATTGATTATCAAAACAGTAGCCAATTATTTTCTGTCAATTGACTGATGGCCTTAGCTCTAATTGGTATTAAATAGATGAAATCACAGGGCTGACTACATCAAATAAGGCCTGTGTGTAACTTGACACTGCCTGACTGACACGCCTATTCGACTGCATTTCGCCTTCCTCCATGAGCCAAAATGTCATATGTTTTGCATAAGCTTTTCACCCATACGAAAGACGCTGAATGAAACATTATTTTTGATATCTTAAATGTCAAAAACTCAATTAAATCACTGCTTGAATTATATTGAAATCACTGATTAACAGTCTTGGTTTTTTCATACTAAATTGTTCGACCATCAAATATTGAGCTAGAATAGTAGCAAATGCTTACAGTTTAAGCTTTTAAAATGACAAGAAACAAGCACATTTAGCATCAACAGATGTTTCTACATATAGTTGTAGCTTTAATTTGAATCCCTGCACATTTGTCCAGCGTTGGGAGTGTCAGTGTATGGTTTCCCTCTCAACAGGTGCATCACGCAGCCTTGCTACGGTTGCTACACAGACTCCATGGAAAATAGCTCGCCGTGCATTTACATTAGCAGCAGGTGCTCTGAGGGGCAGCGGCAGCCTATAGACACACAACATCAAGCCGGTATACGTTTATCAGATCTGCTGGAAACACTACTCCGTACATTTGAATACGCCCAAACTCTGCAGCGGGAGATAAGGATGTGCTGCTCGGGCTGCTGTTAACCCGACCAACTGGTTTCTCAGGGGCTGATTCTACACACGCAAACTGGCAGAGGGAAGACATTTTGGGAAGGCGCCACAACAACAGCACATTCATGAGAAAGGCACGGGGAGATGAAGGCCGTCTGTCGGGTTTCAGGCACCCAAAATCAGAAACAATAAGGTTGTAACTGTGCGTCAGGGATGGAGGAAACAATCTGGCAGTAGATACAAAATGATATCTGATATGCAAGAAATGTCAAGGCTGTTTCCAACGTAGGAACAACAGGAATATTATTATATTAATAATTACTCCTAAAAGGGTGAGATAAGATAAGCCTTTTATAGGGCGTACAGCTTAATGCAAGTAAGATTTAAAGCCACATGGAATTACATTTAAAACCAATTTAACACACAATGTGATCTTAATAAATATATATGTAACCAATTAATGCTAAATCAGGAACAACATCATTTTAAGATTTTAATTATTCCTTATATTTGAGATATTAAGTATTCAATGTATTTAAAAAAACATTTTAAAGATCCACGGGGACTTTGTACTACTGCAAAAAAATAGGTTTGTCACGTTTTTGGGCTGCTTTTACAGTTTACACCAAAAACCTGTAAATCTGGGATTTCATTCAAGCTTGTTTTGTAAAAATGAAAATCACCAAGAAGGCCTTCTATTGTTTACATGTTGCTCCTGGAGACATCACAGTGAACCATCTCAGATAAAGAGGTTTGTTTAGCGGGATACAAAACAGGAACAATCGGCTGAATCTCTGAGTGATAGAAACTTAATTACCAACATAAAACATGCACTCAGAGCACTCATCTAGGTGTTCCCTTTTGAACTGTAAGCAAACAAGAAATGCTAATTAAATGTCTGCATTAAGGGCATGAATAATGCCAGGGAACTCAGGACAGTGTTGGGACAGTAAGTGGTGACACATTGAGGAGGGGGGGGGGCTCCTGCTGTTATGTAATTGGAGTACATTTTAAATTAGGTTGACAAGAAAAGCCCCTTCATGGAGTCCCTACTGTTCGAAAATGGCTTCCATAATGAGGAGAGAAAGGTGTGGTTGATGGACGGTCTGTTGGAAGTGTTCTCGAGGTTTTTCTTGCCTCCTGCAGTCCCACATTTGATCCTGAATGCTAGCCCACTGTTTTAGTGTACTTGGAGTTGACTTAGATGTTGCTTGATTAAGATCATTTTTGGTTTAGTGGTCATTTAAATTCAACTTGTTTAATCTCTACTGATTAACGGTGTAAAGTCTTGGAGAACAATTTAACTGTGATATTTAGAAAGTTGAGAAAGTGCTTGAATTGAACTCATGTTAACCTACACTCTTTTACTATTTGAATAAAATCAGAGTTAAATTCACTGCCTGTAAAATAAACAAACACCTTGTTTACTTTGGGTATAAGGCATTTGGTTAGATATCATTGCGCAATTGCATTTTAAGCCAAGTGTTTAGATGTGACAACAGAAGCTTCTGGGTGGATTTAAACCCTTCAACGTTCTCACATTGTAATCTTAAAAAGCCCTACCAACCGTGTAAAGAAATGACATATAAATCTAGCATCTTGAATTCTAAGTATTCCAATGTTTTATTGACATCAAGCAGGAGAAAAACACTCACATGACATATGTCCAGATCATGTTTGGATTATTCCTTTTATATATATGACTGAAAACATTAATGTTCCTAACATGTGTCGATTCATTCACTCTCATTCATTCCTTTCACATTGTTAATAACATTACATTTCCTCCCCTACAGTTAAAATCTTCCTGTTCTACGTGATCTTCTACGGATGCTTGGCTGGCATTTTCATCGGGACCATTCAGGCGCTGCTGCTCACGCTGAGCAACTACAAACCCACCTATCAGGACAGAGTCGCCCCCCCAGGTAAACAAACATCACTCGCCTATCTTATTAAACATTTGCTTTAAATGAAAAGGATCTGCTGTCTTTGCTTATGTGTAACTTGAGAGAGAGAGAGAGAGAGAGAGAGAGAGAGTTGGGGTGTGTCTCTGAGCCGCTCTTCAATCAGCCGTCTCTCTGACCTTACATAGGTTCAGCCATTTTGTCCTTCACTCCTCTCTCAGTCAATGTTTCCCCTCAGGCTACAGGGGGCTGGTACACCCATTGTGACTGCAATGATTGTCCCACAGCTGACATGTTTACACACACACACACACACACACACATGTTGGTACCAAAATGATTTACCTTTGCCAGGGCTTAGGGGCCTGTAAAGCTTGTTTTTCTGCAGAAATATTTCTAATCTGTAATCTTGTGAGAGCGTGGAAACGCCGCTGCTGCAGTGGAGCGTTTTGAGGTTTTCCTGCGAGACTCAGAGCCCAGAATATCTTCTTGTTATGCCAGCAACGTCTTATTATTTCATAGCAGCTATTGTAAAAAAAGACTTGATGCTCACAGGTTAGTTTTGTCACTGGCTTTTGGCCGCAGGAAGTGTGGCTGCTTTTGAGCTGAAGTGAGTTTCCAGTAGTGGCATGATAAAGGAAGCAGGGAGTCGGTTTTTTCTAAAGAGCCCGCCTCTCACTCTCGGGCTAAAAGTTTCCATTGTGAGAGAGACACACGTGAGAGAGTGTGTGAGTGTGGGGGCAGGGGATCGTGGTGAACTTTCACAGGCCGCCACTGAAACTCAAACTGCTGCTGCTGCTGCTGCTGCTGCTGCTGCTGCTGCTGCTGCTGCTGCT
>CALSBZ010039170.1:13806-39750 GCA_943591055.1 Gobionotothen gibberifrons | reverse complement strand
GTTAAAATCACAAACTCTCCATTTAGTGTTTGATTCTTTAAGAAAACTCAATTCATTACAAATCAATGAATATTTTACCATGTTAAAATGTTCTGCATCCAATAAAGTGTAACTATAAGTATCTTTGTAGGAGGAAAAAAAAAATCATTTAAGTTATTTCCAGAAAACTGGATTGTCTTAAAAACCCCAAGTGCCTTTAAGAGTCATAGTCTTTAAGAAAATACATTTGTTACAAAGTAATTGACATTATATCAGTTGTAGAATGTTCCTACATAAAAGTGTATAAAAAAAAGTATCTTGGTGGCTGAAAATAACTAAAATATTTAAGGTTATCAGAAAAAGAAACCTACATTGTTCCACTGAAATAGCGTTCAATTCAAGTGCCTTGAAAGAAAATGTATTCAGGCAAAGTATTTTATTTTCTCATTTTTAAGGTCTCACACAGTCTCCCCCAACTTTACAGACATTGTGTTTTAGAGAGGGCAATACAAGTGTAAGGTGACTGTTTTTAAAACTCCATCTCTCCTCTGTCTACTGACAAGATGGCATGAATGGGGGAGGAGGGGGTAGGGACAGGCTCACACAGTCACACACATTCTGTATGGGGGTTTCGCACCTGAGCGGCTGCAGGGGGGCGTTGAAAGGGGATGAGTATGTCTGGCTCTCGGAGGGATGGTGTGTGAAGCGGTTGCTGGATATCACACGCAGACCATCCCTTGGCGCAGAAGGCCGGGGGTGTGTAAACTCCAGTGGAGGGCCACTTTCACTCGGTACAGATCTGTCATCGGGATGGTTTACTGAAGGTACTAGTAATTAGGAAAAGTAAGTATATAAATGTTATTTTGGATACTTTACACATAAAAACACATATTTGATTTTTAAAATAAGCTAAATACAACACATACCGTTTAAATATACTCACTTTCCACAGGGAATGAATCATAGGGCCTAAAAAAGACTCAAGAATTGTTCCTATATCTTCATAAGAAAATCTAATCGTGAAAAAGGTTGTTTTAAATGGCTAGAAAAAATATGGAGCTTAACTTGAAGCACCAAAAAGTCCTTGAACCCTATTCATCATAAACAACTAAACATATATATCTTATTTTAACCTTATGGTGTATTTACTTTAAAGAGTCCTCTCCTGCTGATGTTCAGGTATGTGTCAGCATGTGGTATCTCTGCTTTAAAGATTCCTTTGTCAAGGTGATTAACAATGCTTCTTTTGTTCCCGCACAGAGTGAAACTCTGCCCTTGCATTGATCTTCAGTAGACAAATAATAATAATTAACTTTCCCGCCACACTCTTAATTCTATGTATTTTAAGTGTTTACAGCCTTTCTTTGTTCTGATCAACCCCATTGTATCCGCCCTGGAATGAATACAGCAGACTTTCTTTTTTTTTAAACTTTTTTTTTGCATTCAGCAAATTCTAATATTACCCCAATACAACCTCACATAACTTCATATTGGGCTTCCTTATAGTTGTGTGAAGTAATTAAAAATAAAAAGACAAGATCAAGGGGCATTAGGATATTTTAAATTATTATTACCCTCTTCAAAGAGACTCCCATGTAGTTAATAAAGTAATTAAAACATGAGTTCACAAGCCCTACAACTAAGGAGAACATCCTTAGTTATCACCAATCATATTAAAACCTAAATAAGATCTTTTAAAATTAATATGAATACCCTCTTCATAAAAAAGAGACTTCCTTGTAGTTA
Source organism: Gobionotothen gibberifrons (assembly GCA_943591055.1). Lineage (NCBI taxonomy): Eukaryota > Metazoa > Chordata > Actinopteri > Perciformes > Nototheniidae > Gobionotothen > Gobionotothen gibberifrons. The sequence continues at coordinate 38,025 of CALSBZ010039170.1, read as the reverse complement.
GTAAACTAATTAAATAGTTAACAGTCTCACAAAACTTAAAAAGAAACATCCTCAGCTAACACAAATGATTTTATAAACCCTAAATCAAATTTAGAGAGGACAATATCGTTTTTAGTTGTCTTAGTGAGTGCAAATTAATGGCTTTTTATCAAGTCTGCACAGATTTCTTTTTTAACTAACTCCACCCCCACTATCTTCTTGCATAACAGCCAAAGGAAGGCTTAATCAACACATAGATTAACATCAAAGGCTTATAACATGCCGGTGCGAGACCACACCGGCATGTTATAACACCTCAACCCTCACATCAAAGGCTAATTAGATTAGACAACAAAGGCGCTACTACAAGGGTGCATCAAAGGACAGACATCAGAGGCTAATTAGATTAGACAACAAAAGCTGTACTACATGGGGACATATCGCACCTACACGCTATAACACATCAGCCTTCACATGAGGGGTGTGACAGGAAGGGGTGACAGGAAGGGGCGGGAGGGGGACTGGGGTGCGAGGGGACGGGGTGCGAGACAGTCTCACACACAACTTCAAAGAGACTGCCTTAATCAACACTAATGGCGCATTCACACTGCAGCGCGGAGCTCGCTTTAAGCGTGCCGAACCGTGCGGGGCCTGTTTGTGGTTGCGCTCACACTAGGCCTAGTTCCGCCCCGGGGATACTTTTTCGTCTTTTTCTGGCCCGACAAATTTGTGGTTCTATCGAGGCCAACAAGCGGGGCCAACAACCGGGCGGAATATGCTAAACATATTTGACCGTGATTTAATTGTAATACACGTTTCAAAATGATGCCGAAGTAACAACATACTGATACCGGTTAGTACAAATCATGAATTAATGATTTGATTAATGACAAGTCTGCAGACAGACGGGAGGCGAAGAACCTTTTAAAATGCGTGATGCATCTTCTTATTACAGACACATGCATTTCCAAACATTCGGTCTACCTACGCTGTAAAATATATTATCTCTTCGATTTACACACGGCATCTATTGCACGTCTGTCCGTCCTGGGAGAGGGATCCCTCCTCTGTTGCTCTCCCTGAGGTGTTCTCCCATTTTCCCCTTTAAACTGTGGGTTTTTCTCCGGGAAAATCGGGAGGTCGGCTAAGCTAACGCAATGCTCCGACCGTACACACTCACAACAACGGCCTATACAGACATAAATAAGCCAGCGACTGTATTCACCATGACACAGACAGTCTGTGGTTTGTACTTGTTTATAACTTTTGTCTAGTTTCTTAACAGACAGGAGGAGCTGTGAGCTTGAGTGCTAACAGCTGATGTTGTTTTTATGGGGTGCTCGTTGAAGATGACGTCACGGCTCCGCCTACACTGCGTTACTATAGTAACTGCCCCAGCTCCTAAACTGTAATGTGAGTGCAGCATTAAAGTGAGCCAGGCCTAATAAGGCCAAACCAAACCAAGCCAAACCAAACCAAACCAAACCAAGCCTGCAGTGTGAAAGCGCCAATAGATTAACATCAAAGGCTTATAACATGCCGGTGCGGTCTCACACCGGCATGCTATAACACCTCAACCCTCACATCAAAGGACAGACATCAAAGGCTAATTAGATTAGACAACAAAGGCACTACTACAGGGGGGCATTTCACACCTACGTGTGATCACACCTCACCCCTCACATCAAAGGATATCACACCTACGTGTGTGACCACACCTACATGTGATAACACCTTGAACAAAGGGAGGCGGGACTTAGCTCATTAGCATAATTGGGGGCGGGCCCATCTGTCACTTTTTATGCATACTAATGTGATTGAAACGGCATGTGTACTATTACTCGTATTGTAACCCTAGTTATATAAGCACAGACGGAGCCCTCTACTGGACTCTATGGGTACTACTCTCTATCATGCTGTGCGTGCTTTCACCTACTGAGTTACGTAAACGTAGCCGGCCAATCGGGGCGAGCCTACCTGAATGCGTGCGCAGGCCCACAGCAGGGTAGGATTTTCACGGCGGCCATGACGAAGTTGCTTTAAAAGCGACAGAACAGTGTTTTCTGAACTGCATTATGCTGCGTTCACAACGGACATGATGCGAATATTCGCATTGCTCTAACCGCTGGAGTTTCACCGCGGCTGTCAGCTGTGTTTACTCCTGTCATTCAAACAGGCCACTGGAGAGGGGGGCGGGGCTTATTTCCATGTAAATACTGTGGTGGAAACCAACTACGACAAAATTAACCTATTTTACAGTGATTTAATTGTAATACACGTTTCAAAATGATTCTGAAGTAACGACATACTGATACCGGTTAGTAAAAAACATGAATTAATGCTTTGACAAGTCTGCAGACAAGACGGCAAGAGAAAAACCTTTTAAAATGCGTGTTTTCTGAATGGATCAATCAGGCTAAACTAACCTGTAGCTGCTCCGTCCACACTCACAACAACGTCCTAAAGACAGAATTAAAGCAGCGATTGTATTCACCATGACACAGACAGTCTGTGGTTTGTACATGTTTAACTTTTGTCCAGTTTCTGAACAGACTCCAACTGAAACCGGCATGGACAATGACTATGTTTTAAACATGCGCTTATCCAGAAAAGCCTAGTTTGGACACTTTACGGGCAGACGAAACATTTCTATAAAAGAAAGAATTATACATTTCTGTCTTTTTATGCCTTTAATAGCTACTAACTTGGATTTTTATTCAAACGAATTAATCAATTATACTTTATATTTTATTGTAATGTAGAGACAAGTCTTTTAGTGACAATCATGTATTGCGTTACAATTATATGTAAAAATAAAATAAAAAGTCTAAATATGATATTTGGCCTCAAATCATCTGAGGCCTGGTGCCCCCCCTGCGATCCTTGACGCCCCCCAGGCTGGGAACTACTGTGTTAGGGGATGTGCAATCAGCTGCGGAGCCGCAGCTATGAAGCTGTGGTACTCTCTGGTGTCCCACTCCGCCGTCAAACCCTCCATAAAATGAAGTTTGAGCCATGGGGGGCTGACACAGAAAGGGCCGTTTTTCTATAATGGAGTTTTCACTGCGGTCCCTGAACGCACCACGGCAGGCTCCCGTGAGAGCATGCGCTCCCCCATAATGCTGTTTTCACTGAATGCATTTCTCACACACACATCACTCTCTCTTGAACCCGCACAGTGCTTTGACAGCACTTCGGTTTATTCCACTCACGTGCACGCGCCCACCTGCTGGCTCCTATACTGGAGTTTACAGAGGGGGCGGGGAGTGTGGGACAGTGTTCTTTCGTCTGGTGATGAGCAAGAAGCAGCCCAAGCCCCCAGGAAGTGTGCCGGACTCTGAGGAAAATATTTGTTGTGGCCAAACGGCAGTGCCAGCGCCATATAGGTAATATAAAAGTACATAACGATGTATGGGAACATTAACATAATTACTAGCTAGCCGCTAGCTGCTAACTGCCGCGGCCGTCCATGGATGTATACAGCGCCATATAGAGAGATTCTATCTATAGATTCTATTCTATAAATTCTATTCTATAGATTCTATCTATATGGCGCTGGATGTATAATAAGAACTGAGTGGCGAAGTCACGCCCATCTACTTCCGGTCCATGGGACCTTATAGAGAGGCGAAGTCCCTCCCCTTCCGAGGGAGCCCATGGGACCCGGAAGCGGAAAAATATACATTGAAGTCAATGGAGAGAGAAACGTTATCTTTTGATCCCGTTTGAATTGTGCCACGAATGACACATATGATGTTTGTCAACTTAAAAGATAATTTTGCAAGTCAAAAAAATTAAAATGTGTCGTAAAACTGTGAAGTAACACATTTGTTTGTGCGAAACGCTGAATGAACTACATCTCCGGTCTAGCAGAACAACACACGTCACCAAGATGGCCGTCACTACTGTCTTGTCAACAAAAGGATTGACTACCCTCACTATCACCACAATGAAACACGTCCAGAAGAATGTCATGCAAAGCTGCCTGCCTGCCTTCCTTTGATTCTCTCTGAACTGCCTGGTCTTTTTAATGTTTAATGTCAACCATTTGTGCAGATAGCGTGAAGTAGAAAAGATCGCACATGCTAATGCAGCGTTAGCATTTCTCCCCCGGGCTTAAGTTGTGTATTATAGAATGATCACACATGTGTGACAGTACTCTTCAAAGGGTTCACGAAATATGACTACTACTCTTACTGTTTAACATTTTGGGTTACTTCATGTTAAGGCTAATAAAAATTACAAGGCTTTAATGCTAACTAACGTGCTAGCTACTAGCTAGGTAGCTAACTTGATCCAGCCACTCCTGTTCCTTTCATCAGACGGGAAGCAAAAGAACGAGCAAGACCCATTGCTGGTATGATAACAACCCAACCCAGTCTCATAAAAAAACGTGTAATAACTACGTTGGTCCACAACGTAGGACGTAGTGTTTCTACAAAAACGCCTCTGAAATGGTAAGATCCCTACGTTTTTTTTCACCATTCATTCCAATGGCTGGCGTCTATGTCACGTGATCTTCACATTTCTCCCTGCAGAAAAAAAAAAACATGGCCGAACTTCGTTTTATTCTCGGTGTAAAACAGCCTGCCTATTTTAAAGTTAGTTTGTCCGTTAAAATGCGTTTTGATGTCATTTGATGCGAGAAATATGAGTTGTTATTTCAGATTATGTGTGCAGTGGATGTACATGATCTTTAGTTTGCTAGTTATTACGAAGATTACTTCAGGAAATTGTGTCTATACAACGTTTTCATTGTTACCAAGGTGGTTGCTAGGGACGCTGCTATCGATATTATTTCTGTTATGTTGTGTAACTGTTTAATGGTGTTATCTTTATTGCTACCCCCTTCCCCGTCAATGTATAGTGTTGGTCCACAGCGCAAACGTATTAGTTTAACAAAATCCGCATCTACAATTGTGGCATAGATACGTTATTTTCCCCTGTGCCGGAAACAGACCGAACGGATCTATTGGTTGGGGTAGCCTATTGTTCCGCACGGACATTTTAGTTAACTGGACTCCTGTTGATGTGAAATCCGAAAACAGTTTTTAAAAATAAAAATAATACATTATTCCGATTGTGCTTGCTTTTCTATTTGGAGCTCATCACATAACGGCATTGTAATACACGGTTCGGCTGCATTAAATATTACATATCTGCCGTAGTTCTCTATTTATAGAGCCCTGATGAGAAGACTTCTTGACAAACATGAGGAACTGCCGCCAACACTGAAAACGTGACATGGATCATAAATATATCAGCAGTTAAACAACATCTTACATTTCTTTTCACACAATACGTCTCCTTGCAGTATCAATACTAATTCGGCTGACTTTTATATTTGATCCAATTGGTAGATAGGCTGTATTTACATCATAAACGTGCACAGATTATATAAAGGGACACCTAGTGGTTAAAGCATGTTATTGAATTTCATTATTTGATATTAATAGGATCCCTATAAAGTATATTCATTACTCGTTATTCTCTTCTAATAGTTAATTAAAGACTGGATATAATGACTATTTTGCACATCCCTTTCAATATTTCAAGATTGTCTTAGGTTTATTGACATATCATATACACAAACGGTGTAGTTATGCAATGAATGAAAAACTTGGGTCGTAGGTTCCTCAACAGTGCATTTGTGTATACCTCCAGCAATGTTAACTATGTTGAAGCACTTATTTTAACTGATATTATACATATGTATTATACTCTTATAAGATGTATGTAGATAGTATAAGAAATGTGCAGAATATGACAGTTTAATGGTGGAGGTATACACAAATATTGATAGATGTAATGCACTGTTGAGGAACCTGCGACCCAAGTTTTTCATCTCCGGCCTTGTCAGGTATTGAACAATCAATAAATAAAGAACACAGAATTATTAAATATAAAACACAGAATTTGTGTGATTATACTAAATGATTTACAAATAAACACCACTGCATATTTACAACTTATTTACACATGCTGATGTAACGCAAATGTTTCCAACGTGGGATCAATAAAGTATATCTTATCTTAAGATGATCGATGGCTACTGCCATATTTGCAAAAGTTGCCTCTGAACCTTGACAAGTGCATGTTTCAGGCTTATCAATGAACAACAGGAGGGGTCACAGACATAAGACCAGCTGTTAAATAAAGCTCTTCTGACCTTAGCTGTCATGTGGGTATATATTAATGCTGCCCATTATGGGCACAAGCAATTTTCACCCATTTATTAATTTTATGTTTTAAATTTGAGTGTTTCCTATCCCCTAAACCTCCAGGGATGTACACAGTTTAATACTGGCAACTTCTTATTATGGGAAATACGAAAACGTCTTTTAAAACTACAACTCCCAGTAGAGACGTGCCATAGAATAGAACATGTTGCGAAACACACAATAGCCAGCGTGTGTAGTTCTGGGGACGGGGAGGGGGAGGGGGGGACGGGATGAACGCTCGGCGTAACCCTCGGAGCACACTCTCCAATCACAGAGCTTGAGGACTATCACGGGGTTTGTCAAGCGAAGCGGAGAGAATACTTACTTCCGGGTGTAATATTCTGTAAAGCAAATGAGCTGCTCCGACCCTCGGTCCTGGCGGACTCCAACTTGTGTTTATTAATCAAACAAATAAATAAACACAAGGATAATTATGTGTTAATGTTGACGGGGGTAGCAATACAGATAACACCATTAAACAGTTACACAACATAACAGAAATAATATAGATAGCAGCGTCACTAGCAACCACCTTGGTAACAATGAAAACGTTGTATAGACACAATTTCCTGAAGTAATCTTCGTAATAACTAGCAAACTAAAGATCATGTACATCCACTGCACACATAATCTGAAATAACAACTCATATTTCTCGCATCAAATGACATCAAAATGCATTTTAATGGCTAAACTAACCTTAAAATAGGCATTTTACACCGAAAATAAAACGAAGTTCGGCCATGTTTTCTTTTTCTGCAGGGAGAAATGTGAAGATCACGTGACATAGACGCCAGCCATTGGAATGAATGGTGAACAAAAACGTAGGGATCTTACAATTTCAGAGGCGTTTTTGTAGAAATAGTACGTCCTACGTTGTGGACCAACGTAGTTATTCCACGTTTTTTTGTGAGACTGGGTTGTAACAACCTGGTACTAAGCACACAGGCATCTTGTTAAAGTGATCTTATCTTAGCCAGCGCCATATAGATAGATGATATCTATATGGCGCTGATCTTAGCTATCTCTTAGTGGAGGAAAACAATGGTGACATCACTTACGCGACTCTGGGATTTGTAGTCTTTCTATTTGCGTATGTTTGAATTGTGCCACGAATTATACATATGATGTTTGTCAATCTTAAAAAATCATTTCCATGTCAAAAAAGTTACAGTTTGTCGTAAAACTGTTAAAATATAAGACTATACGAAAAATACGCAACTAGAAAGACTACAAATCCCAGAGTAAGTGATGTCATAACTGATGTCACAATTGTTTTCCTCCACTAAATATAAGAGATAGCTAGGATAAGATAACTTTAACAAGATGCCTGTGTGCTTAGTATCAGGTTGTTATCATACCAGCAATGGGTCTTGCTCGTTCTTTCGCTTCCCGTCTGATGAAAGGACCAGGAGTGGCTGGATCAAGTTAGCTACCTAGCTAGTAGCAAGCACGTTAGTTAGCAGTACAGCCTTAGCCTTGTCATTTTTTTATTATTAGCCTTTTAACTTGAAGTAACATTAAGTAACCCAAAATGTTAAACAGTAAGAGTAGTAGTCATATTTCGTGAACCCTTTGAAGAGTACTGTCACACCTGTGTGATCATTCTATGATACACCATTTAAGCCCGGGGGAGAAACGCTAACGCTACATTAGCATCGGCGAACTTTTCTACTTCAAATCAAATCAAGTTTTATTTATATAGCACATTTATAAACGATTTTTGATCGAGTCAAAGTGCTGTACATATAATAAAAATAGCCTACAGTAGGGACACTTTACAGCAAATACAACAGCACAGATTGTTCAGAATATCAATGTGAGAAAAACGACACCCTCTATCCTTAGACCCTCACATCGTACAAGGAAAAACTTCCGGAGAAAATCCCCAGTTTTAAAGGGGAAAAAAATGGGAGAAACCTCAGGGAGAGCAACAGAGGAGGGATCCCTCTCCCAGGACGGACAGACGTGCAAGAAATGCGGTGTGTAAATCAAAGAGATAATACATTTGACAGCCTATAAACAGAATGTTAGGAAATGCGTGTGTCTGTAATAAGAAGATGAATCCACGAAGATGTCAGCTACAATCCTGTGGAAGCCATCAGGGAAGCAGCATGACAAGACCCAGGCAGGACTGCAGAGACAGGTTCAGCCACAACCCGAAGTCCACGACTTAATCCAGAGCTCAGGATAGAGGATCAAGGATTTATGTCACAAGGACTACAGCAAGACGATCAGCCTCGACTCCGGAACCCGGCGTAGATATAGATAAGAAAAACAAGAAAAAGAGATTTGGCTGGGTTAATCGGAACAAGAGAATACACAGACACAGACAGAGAGGGAAAAGGTCATTGGATAAAAGTTATTCTTGATAACCCTCAAGAAAGATCTCCTGAACCTCCCCACTCAATCTATCAAGACCCGAGCAGTTCTATTAGAAGTCCAAGGCGAGGGCACGGGCCGGCGCATACTGCTCGTGGAATCCCTCACCATATGAATTCTGACCCCTCAAGTGTACAGGTGAATTTAGAATAGTTTTTCTTCTCTTCTATGAGAAACAAGGGTATGAAAAGAAAAGCCAGAAACAGAGGAAGAGAGGCACAACGTGGCTACGTACATGCACTCTCCTAAATGTTAAACGAGTAAGAGGTGAAGAAATACAAAGCCAGAAACTGAAATGAAAAGGCACCACAATGCTTCCCCTTAGAATAGGGTGGAAAAAACTATGAAAAGGGGACAGGGGATACTAGTGAAGAGGGACAACAGTGAATAGGCAGTAGGAGAGGCCTAAATGCACTCTCCTGGATTAAGTTAAAGGAAATAACTGGGGAACAAAAAAGTACAGGAGGAAAGGCCCAACGAGTCAACGTAAAACACACTCTGCTAGAATAGTTCAAAGTAAACGGGGTAGGAAGAATATAGTAGGAAACAGAGCTGAAAAGGCGTCCAAGAACGCTTTCCCTCTAGTCCAGGGTGAAAATGTAGGATAAGAAACAGAGATAGGGAGCACAACAACCTATGTCTTCGTCAGATGCACTCCCCCGCCTGTCTCAGTGACTCTGTACCCCATCCCCCTCTACCAGACCTTAGATCGGCAGAGGGAGACGGGACAAGCCCCAAGGGGGGGTTTAGGGTTTAAAATAAACCCTGCAGAGATCCAAAAATGGATAAAGAATTAATTACAAGAAGAAATATAAGGTGCTATATTTTAAGTAATCATATCTACTATTACTATATTCGAATAATATTAAACAAAAGCCAGAGAGAAAAAATGAGTTTTAAGTGTTGATTTAAAAAAAAAAACAGGGTCTGGGCCGACCTCACATGGAGGGGCAAAGTATTCCAGAGCTTAGGGCCGGCCGCTGCAAAAGCTCGATGCTCTCTGGTTTTAAGCCTAATCTTAGGCACTATCAACAACAGCTGATCAGCCGACCTTAAGGCTCTGCCTGGGGTGTAGCGATGGAGAAGTTCGGCTATATAGGCAGGAGCCAGCCCGTTTAGGGCTTTGAAAACGAATAAAAGGAGTTTAAAATCTATTCTGAACCGAACTGGAAGCCAGTGCAATGAAGCCAGAATTGGGGTGATATGGTCACGCTTTTTATGGCCAGTGAGAAGACGTGCAGCTGCATTCTGAACTAGCTGGAGGCGTCTAATTGAGGCCTGATCCATACCCACATACAAAGCATTGCAGTAATCCAGTCTCGAGGTAACAAAGGCGTTAATAACCCTTTCTAGGTCTTTAATAGATAAAAATGACTTGGTCTTAGCCAATAGTCGTATTTTGAAAAAGCAGGTCTTGACTACAGTGCTAACCTGCTTATCAAATGTAAAGGCGCTATTGAAGGTCACTCCAAGGTTCATGACAGAGGGGAGGATATTTTTATTGAGGGAGCCCAGAATATCAACCGGGGAGACTGTTGGTTGGGGTCCAAAAAAGATGACCTCGGTCTTGCTCTCATTAAGGGTGAGGAAGTTTTGGCTCAGCCAGGATTTAATCTCTGTTAGGCAGTCCTTCAACTGCTGTAGTGAGTTGGCATTTTGATTGAGAGGCAGATAAATCTGTACATCATCAGCGTAACAATGGAAGGGGATATTGTGTTTTGTGAGAATTGAACCTAGGGGCAGTATGTACAATAGAAAAAGGATGGGGCACAGAATCGAGCCTTGGGGAACCCCACAAGTAAGAGGGGCTGTGGCAGAGGAGAAGGCACCTAACTGCACTGAGAAGCTACGGTCCGTCAAATAAGACCTGCACCATGCAAGGGCAGAGCCTGTAATGCCTGCGGACTGTTCAAGCCGTGACAACAGGATGCTATGGTCCACAGTGTCAAAGGCAGCAGTTAGGTCGAACAGCACCAAGACAGCTGGGCTGCCTGAGTCGGCGGCTAGGAGCAGATCATTAAAAACTCTTAAAAGGGCTGTTTCAGTGCTATGCATAGGTTTAAAGCCAGACTGAAACTTTTCGTGGATGCCGTGCGTGATTAAAAACGACTGCAGCTGGGCGTAGACTACTCGCTCCAGGGCTTTAGATAAAAAGGGTAGCTGGGAGATGGGCCTGAAGTTTGCGAGAATGGAGGGATCGAGATTTTTCTTTTTAAGTAGTGGCCTAACCACGGCATGTTTGAAGGCAGCTGGGACACATCCTGAGCTAAGAGAAGTGTTTACAAGCAATAAAACACTTGCTCCAACTGATTCAAAAACATCTCTGAGAAGGCGAGAGGGAATGCTGTCTAAGCTGCAGTTTGTCGGCCGCAGATGCTTGACTACATCCGAGAGAAAAGAGAGGGATACAGGCTCAAAATGGTCGAGGACAGCAGGGCACAGAAAGGGAGCAGGATCTGGGGTAGCACCAGTATAGGCTAGCCTAAGGGCAGATACTTTTTCGATAAAAAATGTAAGAAATGACTCGCAGAGAGTAGTTGATGGCACAATTGGAGAAGCATCACAAGGATTAATGATCGAGTTGAGGACATTAAAAAGAACTTGAGGTTTATGGCTGTTTTTGGAGATTAACAGAGAAATATACTCTGTTTTGGCTGCTTTGACTGCCGTCTGATAATCGGAAAGGCAGACACGAAGAATTTCTAAGGAGACATGAAGTTTATCCTTTTTCCATTTTCTCTCTGCACGCCTGCAAGTGCGTCTAAAAGCGCGAGTACAATCATTGAGCCACGGCTCTGAGAGAACTTTGTTGCGTCTAAGCGTAAAAGGAGCAACGGAATCCAGTATTAGTGTGCATGTCGAATCAAACAAAGAGATAAGCTCATCTGCACTAAGAAATAGAGTGCAACAATAAGTGAAGCATGAGATGTGGACGTCAGTGGTATCAGTAGTGTAAATGAAGGGTGAGGGTTTCATGGATGTGTATGTGTGAGGGTGTTGAGGTGCACAAAGTAAAACAACTAAGGTGACAACAGCATATACTCAACAAAACCGGAGGCCTGTAGGGAAAAGCAGAGCGTGCACAGAGAGGAGCAGAGAGGCTTTAAATAGGGCACCAGACCCAGGTGCCCTGACTTACTGCAATCAGTGCAGCACAGACAGGATAGCCACACCCTCTCCACTGATGGACCCACAGGGGCATCACAGCACAGTTCACCTCTAATTTACTAATTGGATAAGTATTAAAGGCATCTGAAAACTGTGAGGCAGTCAAGGGGTTAACTGAATGCAGACGACGCGCAGGAGCACGTAATTCGACTCCTGCAGAAGGGATCAAGGTTGCAAACAGAACCGGTAAATGGTCTGAGATGCGCGTTCCTGCACAGATTTCATCCACAGAGATAGACAATCCAAACGATAATACTAAATCTAAGGTGTGTCCTTTATCATGTGTTGGACCAGCCACGGACTGAATAAGACCGAAAGAGTCGAGGAGGTTTAAAAAATCCCTAACCAGAGGTTTAGACTCGCAGCACACATGGACATTAAAGTCTCCGCAGATCAAAACACGATCATATTTCACCATGATCCCGGACAAAAAGTCAGAAAAGTCAGTTATGAAATTATTAGTATGCTTTGGCGGACGATACACGACTACGCAGAGTATAGGCGAGGCTGGGTTCAATTCAAAAAGCTGTAACTCGAAGCTAGCATAGCTGGTTACTGGGTGAAGCAAACGGCATTGGAGATTAGCTTTAAACACCGAAGCTATATCCCCACCACGGCCGGTGGTACAGGGGGAGCTAAAGAAAGCACAGTCGGGAGGAAGAAGTTCAGAAAACGGTACATACTCGCCGGTGTGGGCCCAGGTCTCCGTCAGGAACATTAAATCCAGATCATGAGAGGTGAAGACAGGAACGTCTTGTTAGCTATTGACCTAGCATTTAGCAAAGCCATGCAGAGTTTTCTCTCCGGGCTGGCTGAAGGTGTAGTGCGTCTCAGCTGACGAAGATGTGCGTGTTGAACGCCGCGCGGAGCAGCCGTCAGGTGTGCACGCCACCACGCTTTCCCCGTCGTCTGAAGCGCTTTCGGTGAGGCAGGATGCAAGGCAACTGGCGCAGGTAGGTGGGAATATCTGATAGTAGAGGGGGGGGGGGAGTCGATTTACGGTTGCCAGGTATAGGTTTGGGCAGCAGTATAAACTCCAGTGAGGGTCTTAGGTGGAGGAGAGCTTGGCGATCATAGACAAGCAGAGCAGGGACATTCTGACAAACATAAAACAAAAACAAGATAGCTAAAGGCAGAGAGCTGAGGGAGCGGCGTGCCGACACAGGCGCCATCTTGAAATCAAATGGTTGCACAAATGGCTGACATTAAACATTAAAAAGATCAAGCAGTTCAGAGAGAATCAAAGGAAGGCAGGCAGCTTTGCATGACATTCTTCTGGACGTGTTTCATAGTGGTGATAGTGAGGGTCAGTGGTGTCGCCTGGCCTGGAGCCCCGAAGGTTTTTTCTGTAGCCCCGGACAATTCTCCCTCAATAATATAATACATTAACCGTGCTTTACGTGAACCTCATCATGACACAAGAGAGGACGGCAGGACTGTAATTTCCCGTGTTCAGTGAATGCAACAGAGGCAAGACACCAGACCAATCAGAGAGTTGCATGGAAATAAACGTGTGCTTGTGTCATTCAAGCTCGGCTCTGTGGGTGTTTCTCAATCGCAAGGATGCTGGCTTGGTAGTCGCGTACTTCCAAGTCACTTCCTTCAGAAATGAAGCAAGTATACTTCCAAGCCACGGCTTCGGAAAACGAAGAATAATGGAACAGGCTAACAAGTGTGCCACTCTCTCTAACGGTTTCAACATAACCTCACGATGTCTATCTAATTATGAACTTGCTTTACTTTTCCGGAACACATTTTTGGTGATAACAAATGTAACAAAGTAACATATTTACCAACACATGTTCTACGCCACTACATACTTACATTTAAATGTGTGCTGCGTCGGTTCAGCCATTCTCTGCAAGGGTTTTTGAAATTGGTCCGTGTTCAAAGCATTGTGGGGATTTTAAGGACGCGAAGTCTACCCATGTGCAGCCTCGAAATTTCCCCCAAACCAAGGACGCGGCCTCGGTGGAATTCCAAGTATACTGGACATTGGAAGAGTACTTCAGCGGCACTCGATGACGTAGCATCCTTGTGAAATATTGGCTTGGAAGCCAGTATCCTCGAGATTGAGAAACGGCCTGTGTGTGTGTGGCAATAGCGCATTTAGTGTGATGGAGAGAGGGAGAGAGGGAGAGAGGGAGAGCGGTGCCAGCAGGGACCGTGTTGTTAGCATCTGGTTAGCTAGCTGCACTAACGGACATAAGGAGCTGTTTGTTCCACAACAAGCTGGAGGAGAGTCCTCTCCTCTCAGACTGAGAGGCTCAGGTGAGCTAAGGGACTCTCTGAGTGTTTAGATAGTTAACTTCAGTCTAAGTTAACTCAGTGGGTCTCAAACGGTTTGGTCACAAATTATTCAAAAGATTATTTCCGTGGCACACCTTCATATGATCACATTATAGTTATAAAAAAAAAGAGAATAAAGGAAAAACAGTCGAAATACTATATGACAGTAAAACAAGAATAGAGTTTAAAAGGGGAGTGATTTGTAAAATATCCATAAAGAAAAAGAAAATCTGTTTACAGTTCTGTTTCATATGGGTGTTGAGAGATGTATCCATAGATCTCTTAATGTTGCTCTCAAAGTACACCAGATTGATGCTTTTAACTTCAATATTTAAAAAAAATCTTCCCGGGGGAGCATCCCCCCGGACCCCCCTAGAGGAGGTGAAGTCCGCCCCCCACTCGTAAAAAATAGCACTTTACCCTTGCCTATATGCCGTGAGCGCCCTGGCGGACAAAGCTGCGGCTTTATAGGCTCGTTCGGTCATTGCTGACTGGAAACGGTCTGCCTTTGTCGGCAGCGTGGGGTTCCTGGTAGGTGCCGAAGACAGCCGCGGTTGGAGGTGGGCTGCCACAAGCGGCTCCATAGGCGGCATGCGGAGCAAACCGAGTTTCTCCATGCCCTCAAAGTCCAAAGAGGAGGCACCCTGACACGGCATGGGGCTCCGTTCCCGCGGCTACCGCCGTTGCTGAGCCCCAGCCTGACACAGCGCGGGGCTCAACCTCCGTGGCGGTCGCCACCGTGTCTCGATTGCCGGCCGGCGAGTCAACAGACATGAAGGGGTCCTGTCCCGACAGGCTAGCTTGGCGCGCTAGCCGTCGGCGGAGGCTCTTGGTGGTGAAGCAGGCACAATGTCCGCACGAACCGGGGGCATCGATAGCCTCCTGGCCGTGTTCCAGTCCAAGGCAGGACGAGCAGACCTGGTGTGAGTCCGTGCTCGAAATCTTAAACCCGCAGAGCCGAGTCTCCGAGCCGAGTCTCCGAGCCGAGTCTCCGAGCCGAGTCTCAGAGCCTCCGTCTCAGAGCCTCCGTCTCAGAGCCTCCGTCTCAGAGCCTCCGTCTCAGAGCCTCCGTCTCCTCCGTCTCCTCCGTCTCCTCTGGTGTGAGGGAGAGAAGGGTCCATCCTCATTTGCCGGGGTGTCGGCGTGGAGGGACAAACTAGTAACAGGTATGTTACCGTTTGAAAGAAAAAATCCAAACCTTATCGTTATTCCGAAAGGAAAAAACGGCGGGCGGCGAGTCAACAGACATGAAGGGGTCCTGTCCCGACAGGCTAGGCTCTTGGTGGTGAAGCAGGCACAATGTCCGCACGAACCGGGGGCATCGATAGCCTCCTGGCCGTGTTCCAGTCCAAGGCAGGACGAGCAGACCTGGTGTGAGTCCGTGCTCGAAATCTTAAACCCGCAGAGCCGAGTCTCCGAGCCGAGTCTCCGAGCCTCCGTCTCCTCCGTCTCCTCTGGTGTGAGGGAGAGAAGGGTCCATCCTCATTTGCCGGGGTGTCGGCGTGGAGGGACAAACTAGTAACAGGTATGTTACCGTTTGAAAGAAAAAATCCAAACCTTATCGTTATTCCGAAAGGAAAAAACGGCGGGGCAGATTTTTAATATTAACTGGTGTGTTAATATCTTTTATCCCCGTCTCCTCTGGTGTGAGGGAGAGAAGGGTCCGTCCTCGCTCGCCGTGGTGTCGGTGTGGAGGGATAAACTAGTAACAGGTATGTTACCGTTTGAAGAAAAATCAAAACCTTACCGTTATTCCGAAAGAAAAAACGGCGGGGCAGATTTCAATATCAACTGGTGTGTTAATATTTAATTCAATCTTCTTGCAAAGCAAAAGTAACCGGCAAGCGCCCGTCGACCGAAGGTTAGCTTGTGGTTCAGTCTGTGGACAGTTAAGCTAGCCCGGCTAATGATATTTTTGAGATGTGCTCCGAAGCGAGAAGAGGTGTTTGAATGACGCTGCGACGTAGCGCAAGCTACTTAAAGGGTGGGTGGATTCCCTGACGTAGACATCAAGATCACCAGCCAATCAGGATTGGCGTAATGAGACATCGAACGGAGTGTTATGAATGAGAACGGCCTATACTGATTCCGGTGATCGCCCCCAAAATTGGCGATCGGAGCATTCCTACCTAAGATTTTCATCGGCATAACTACACTGTAGCTATGTTCGTATGACTAAATAAAGAACCTTGAACCTTGTTATGTTCCACACAAGATACAATGCAACATCCTAGCCGTGCTAACTTCAGAACTGACGCTCATGCCTGGTCCCTGGACTGATGTCATTGTCGTCGTCCCGGGCCACCTATGCATCAACAAACAATGTCCCCCTGGCAAACGTATATTGCAACACTACCGAGACTCAGACGTTTTGATCTCTTGGCCACCACAGCATAGGATCATGACTTTAATATTCCTGGTTTATAATCCCAATCAGGGACGTGCATAGACATTTTGGGGGGCGGGAGCTCAAGTGAGAAAAAGGGCACTTCCCATAATCATTTATATAACAGAATTCTACAAAAATAATCAGTTAACACAGAGACACGCCTAGACTACTGCAACTCCCTTCTGGCTGGTCTACCTGCATGTGCCATCCGACCTCTGCAGCTCATCCAGAATGCAGCTGCTCGTCTGGGGCCTCATGTATAACGCCGTGCGTAGGATTCACGTGGGAAGGTTGCTTACGTAGTAGAAATCCGAAAAATAGGTCCATACATTTTCCGCCACTTTCCGATTCACCAAACATTGCGTACCGGCGAGGAAAGTGCGTATGGCACTTCCTACGCCTGTTTCCATTAATAAATCACAACCGACTCGAAATGCAGTGCAGCTTTTGCGGGCTTCACGTAACGCCCATATTTGCCTATAAATAGTCAAAGAAACGCCCATTCATTCATTCATTTTGACTGACTGCATGAAGAAGATCGCAGGAAATGACGACAGAGCAGCTAAAAAAGACATCTCACACTGTGTCAGATTTTGGTTATTTTGGGGAGGTCGAGATAAATCATATTGTTTGGTGGATGCAGTTTGAACCAGAGTAGCAGCATGGAGGTCGGATCGTCACCAAAATAAAAAAATAAGTGGTCAGAAAAAGTTAATGACAAAAAAAATCCACATAGCCTTCCTCAGGCAGTGTGTTTGTACCGGGGACAGGAGACCCCCCCCCCCTTGATGAGAAACTGTAAGAAATGATCGGGGAATCCCTCCGGAGTGGAGTCATGACGACTGGATCTGAATTATGTTTTTGTATTTGGTGGTTTGTGTTCCAGCTGTCGATCAGCTGTGCGCAGCGTCTCCATTGCAGCCTGTGCACCTCAACCCCCCCCCCCCTCCCGCAGCAACTCTATATCCACCAGTTAAAGGAAATACAACTAATGTGTTGTGTTATATTAGCTGTACAATTTACCACATATCGTGCTCTTAGTTTCCATGCCTCGTGTGTTTTACGAGCGACTTATCAAGTCTTGGCAAACGGCATAAACACGATTAAACATGTATTAAACATATAACCATGCTCGTAGCCTATCTACAACCTATAGAAATGCAAAACGGCGTCAGTTTAGACGTAATTCTGTCCTCCTGCTTACCGCATCATTTATGAGAAAACATGTTATAACATTAACACAACATATTCGAGGTGGTTTTAAATATCCGTATTTATTTATTTCTCCAAGTTATGTTTTTGTGTGCACTGAGGAGTCTCAAACAGGCGTTTGTTAAATCATTTTAAGATTGGCTTTAATCAATTTGTGAAAATGAATTCTTCCTATATAATAAATGAGAGGTAACATTTTATTTATGGTATTATTTCCACATATTTCTCTCCATTCTTCCTTCTGCCAACGGTGTCGCAGTTTCTCGTCTCTCCCGTGTTTGTGCTTAGTGCGTACGCATGGGTTAGAGTTTGCGTGGAGGACCGCACGTTTTCCCGTCAAGTTAGTATTTTATAAATCGCAAACATTGCGTAGAAACTGCCGTACGCCATTTTTTGAGCGTATATCCCTTTATAAATGAGGCCCTTGGTCTTCAACCTTCCTAAATTCTCCCACACCACGCCGCTCCTCCGCTCCCTTCACTGGCTTCCGGTAACTGCTAGAATCCACTTCAAGACACTGGTACTTGCGTACCATGCTGCGAATGGATCTGGCCCTTCCTACATCCAGGACATGGTTAAACTGTACACCCCAGCACGTGCACTCCACTCTGCATCGGCCAAACAGCTCGCTGCACCCGCACTGCGAGGGGGACCCAAGTTCCCATCAGCAAAAGCACGTGGGTTTGCTATCCTGGCTCCAAAATGGTGGAATGAGCTCCCCATTGAAATCAGGACAGCAGAAAGCCTACACATCTTCCGGCGCAGACTGAAAACTCATCTCTTTCGACTCCACTTCGAGCGATATAATTATTAACAAAGCACTTATATACTAATAAAGGACTGGCTTATCTAAAGCCAGTTGAGTAGCACTTGAAATGTTTTAGCTCTATGAAACCTGATCTATGAGTACTTATATGATTCTGTTTTCTTCAAGTTTGTATTTTGTTGGTCGAACGCACTTATTGTAAGTCGCTTTGGATGATAAAAGCGTCAGCTAAATGCAATGTAATGTAATGTAAAGACAATGGTCTTCTTTAGTATTCACTACGCACAAGAGCAGACAACAAGCTAGTAAAATTAAATGTATTAAATGAGTAGCCAACAGGCCCGGACTGGCCATCGGGAGGACCGGGAGGTTTCCCGATGGCCTGGCCTGTTAAGTGGCCTGCTGGCCTGACATATATATTTTGTATATATACAGTGGCGTTTCTATATGTACAAAAGTGGTGGGGCACAAAAAACGTAGATGTTTATATATAAACTTCTGCAGTGACATGCAGTGAGGTTCATGGATGGTGAGGCACTGGCACTGACTCTTCAGGTTTACAAATATTATATTTTGGCCTAAATCAAAATATTCTATTATTTTAGTCTGATGCTTCGATTAATTTTAAACATACAGTTCAAAAATGTCATTTTATCATTTAAATATTGGATTGTTCTCTCTTAAGATCCCATTTCCAATAAAATGGTGGTCTTACCTTGACTTGAAGATGAAGTCCATGCTATCCCCCTCTGGACAAAAATCTCTATTACTTTTTTCTAAAAGTCCTCCTTATCTTCTTGTAGTTTCAAAAGTCAAATCTTAAATCTAATCGATAGATTTATGATCGATAGATTTATGATTCGAAAATCATAAAAGTAGGGTAGACATGTGGATATTATCCGGCTGAACAAAACGTGCATTTATCTAACCGTTTCCCACAGTTCTTATTTCGAGCTATTTTATAAAATCCTATGGATAAATATCATTGTTTTTGTCGAGGGAACCCGTGCGCAGCTTACTTCCGGGTTTCCGCTGCTCTCTCTCGTCTCCTCTTCACACACTACACATTTCGCGGCACACGTGCTTACAGCCAATCAGCTCTGAATGATGTGAGATGACGTATGGTGGGGATGGCAGCTCTCTGTCTCTGCCAGGAGAATAATGAAGGTGTGACGTTTCTCACGAGACCAGCGCGCTGCCGTTTGAATTGTGTGGACTGGACCGACTGAACTGACGCCGGTGTCAGTACCCGATTGACTCGGGGTACCCGATTGACTCGGGTGCATATCCGTCTCATCCGTGACGTCATATCCGCCGTCAATTTTCCCCGGGCTTCTCTGCGTCAACCGTCACCATTGTCATACGTTGTATTGCCTTGCATGTGACAGACGCGCATTCGACTTTTATCGAAGACTTTTATCGAAGATAAATCAGATACAAACTTGGTGAGTCTGAGTCAAGACGTCAATCTACACCGAGAAAAACAGTCCTCTGGTCGGCTAACCGGACTGTCAGACAGGGAGAGGATACAGCACAGACAACAGAGTTTGTGCGCAAGGTAATAACAATACAATATTGTATATTTTCCCGCCACTCCGTTCGTTTTGATTTATGTCAATATTGTACATTGGCAGAATTTCCAACTATTATGTCTCATGTAGGAAGCTTGTGTGTCACACTCGTCCTCACTCTTATATCTTTGTCCTTCAGGGTGAGATGAGCTTTGAAGAGGACTGCCTGGTGGAAGGAGGTTGTAAGAGTCTGATGCACAATGGAACGGGGTACAGGGAGGTTCGGCAGTATCAGTCCGATCACCACCTGGTCCGCTTCTACTTCGTGACCCGCATCTACTCTTCCTATGTGAATAGCATCCTAGAGGACTTCCGCAACGGATTGAAAACCAGATGTACTCCTGCGTTTGGGATATTTCAAGGTGGGTAGGTGAAGGAGTTTGTAGTAATCGTAGTACGTTTTTCTCCCACTAAATGGTATGCTTTGTGTAAAAAAACATCTGAATCGGTATTATGATACCACCTCAATGCCAGCAGCATATGCTTGTCTCAAAGATTAAGCAATGCAAGTGCATTACCATTACAAAAGGCCTTGCTAAGTACTGCGGAGAGGACCAGAATGACTGGGATTTACACCTGAGGGGCATTGTGGCGAGCATTAACAACTCAAAGCAGGTACAATGTTGTAACAAATGCAGATGGAAACAATACTCAACAGAGATACTAAAAGGAATGTTTATGTTTTCAGAGGTCAACCAAGTGCACGTCCCGGGTGTTATCAATGCACTCAATGACTGGGATTATACCTCTGTGTTGGTGCCTGCTGATGAGGCAGAACAGCAGCTTGAGGCAAAGCCTGTCTATGCTAAGAAACAAGCACCCACATGTTGAAAACTAATGCATGTTTTAAGGGGTTATCACAATCAGTACGTGATGAGGAACAGACACGCAAGGCACATCTACGCTCCCTACACCCAGCACAGACCCACTGCAGGCCAGGGTGGCCACTACTACTGAGGCAGGGAGATTTTACAGCCAAACTGCTGAACTCTAACATCGTTGTTGACTCAATCCTGTGTGGAGAATAACATGCTTCATGGAATCAGCAATGCAACAGGTATGGCCTCTATTAAAGTTGATGCTAAGATTTCAAGAGCTCTGTTTCTGAATACAATTAGAACTAAAGTTGCACAATTTAAGCCTCAATTTAAAAACATACTAGACCAACCTATTTCAAAGCATGTTGTAATTGACTCTGAATATGACGACAGCAGTATCATGTTTAACCATGTTGTAACTTTATCAATACGATGTGTTACAGACTCATCTTCCCTTTGCTGTGGTGGGAAGTGTAGAGGACGTTAAAGTGGGAAATAAGATGGTGAAAGCCAGGCTGTATCCCTGAGGATCAGTACAGGGTGAGTCCGCTGAATTGTTAAATCATAAAAATCAGTTGAGACAAAAACTTGGTATCACAATTCTCCTGTTTTATGAGATTTTAGATGTTGTCGTCTTGTCTTCCAGTGGAGAATGAAAAGCATTGTGATTTTGTGAAGCTGAGAGAGATGCTGCTGCGTGTGAACATGGAGGATCTGCGAGAGCAAACACAAGCTCGACACTATGAGCTCTACCGACGCTGCAAGCTGGAAGAGATGGGCTTCAAGGACACCGGCCCGGACAGCCAGTCGTTCAGGTGAAATGTAGGCTAGCAGGGATGTAATGCATCTGGGCAACTTCAGTGGAGCTGCCAAAAAACCCTGCTCTCTTCTGATGTTAAAACTGTGCTGAACGATATAAAAACAGCACATTAAAATCTGTGTTTCTATGATTTGGGATGGGATGAGATTTGTTCCTTTTTAACCTCCAACTGAAAAAGAAAAATGCAAAGATTTATGCATATTTTTTCACTCTAGTTTTACTATTTATTTACTAAGTATGGGAAATCAAGCACATTTTCTTAAATACTTAACCTATGTACAATTGTAAGGAACTTACTTCTTCCTTGAGAGCTACAGTTACTACTGTAGTTATTTTCAGATTACTAATCTTCATACCATTTCTGCCTTGTGGAAACAATGTTTCTCCAAATGTGGGGATTTTTGATTGAAATGTTTCTGGTAAACTGAAGGATGAAAGGGTTTTTCTGAACCGTAGCCACAGACAGAGCAGTACATCTGAAAACCTCATATAAATGGTCAAACACTGACAGGGAACCTTTTTCTGCAGAATGAGTAGTGCTTGTTTTGATACTTTAATCACATTTGACTGAATACTTACATACTTACACTTCATTTAGGTTATGAATGCAGGAATTTGGAATTGTAGTGATGTATTTCCAGTGTTGTATTATTACTTTCATATACTGTAATTAACAATTGTTTTTTTACAGATACATATTTTTGGTCTCTTTAAGCTTTTAGTGAGTAGCACATTTCAAACTAGTGATTCACTAGTTCAGATGCTATAATGGTCATGTATTTTAGAGTAAGTGGAAAAGTCAAATTTAGTCTAATGTTATTGGCATAATGTTTTGTTATTTCAGGCTATTGTTTTGTGCTAAGCAAGTTAAAATATTTTAAGTTTACGTATTTATTTAACAGAATTGTGATCAGTAATGCGTGGCTATTCCAATTGTTTTTATATTGAGTGAATACTAAGTTCTACATGACCCATTTTTGTGATGCATTAATCCTAACCTAGTAAATATTAATTTAATAACTAAGATACCTTTAACTGCTGCAGCAACCAGCTTCTGGATACATTATATCATACCTTTCAAATAAGGCATTCGAGGGTCCTTACATTTATTTTTCTGATTTTCAGCCTTCAGGAAACATACGAAGCAAAGAGGAAGGAATTCCTCGTAGATCTGCAGCGCAAAGAGGAGGAAATGACACAGATGTTTGTGAGTAAAGTGAAGGAAAAAGAGGTGAGGATTGAAATGATAAAATAACTGCTCACAAAAAATATACAACATTTGGTTGGTCTCACTTTTTGCCTTGTGCCATCACCATCACCATCTTTAGCTTCATGAGAGATTTGAGCAGCTCAAGCGGATGCACCAGGATGAAAAGAAGAATCTGGAGGAGGAGATGCACGCCTTCAACAGAAGAAAGGTGGCTGCTGAGACACTGATGGGACAGGCTCTCCAAGGCTGCTCACAACCATTCAAGAAGGATAAGGACAAGAAGAAGTAAGTCTGCTTGTCTCTATGTATTTGATTTGATTTGATTCATGGTTCTTTATTTACACAATGATTGCAAAGAGCCGTGATCATTTCTGCAGGTGGAAACATTATCATGTCAGCATCAATTGCATACGCTCAAAAGTTACACAGCTTCTGACTTCTTATTCTGGATAATATTGTTTATGTGTGTGACGGGGTTAAATTGTCCGTATGAAAAAACACTGGCTTAGTCGGTTGGCTTGAGCTTCATAACACTTTATTCTCAGCAGCACAAAAAAAATATATATACTGTTCAACAAAAAAAGAAGAAACAGTATAATTTAAATAAACAAAAAACAAAGATCACCAAATTAGGTTGTCTGTCCCTCCAACCACATCCTGGCTGTTGCCTTCACTGCAACACTCTGCCGAAAATGAATCTTCCCGGACCCACACCGTCCCTTTTGTACCCATAGCCCCTCCCCACAGGCTTACCGTCAACAGGTTATACAATTATCTCCAAATCACATTGTCAACATAAATATAATCCCTCAAACATGAGGAAACTATCCGACCCAAACATACACAGGTTAACTTCCTCTTAACCCACTCATTCCCCATAATTAATAAACGAAAAATAAATAATAAATTGCATCCTATTTAACTCACGGAAGTGATGCGCCTCCGTCTTTTCCACCTTCTCTTTGCTGGGGAGACGGCGGCGACACTCCGCCGCCGCTCCCCACGTAAGTATCGTGTAACATAGTTTAAATGTATGTTTAAATCATTTGTGGACTCACAAGCATGCACTTATGGTCGCGCTACAGAAAGGAAGGGGAAAAAGTGGATGTTTTAGTGATGATTTAACCTGATTTATTGACGAACGGAAGAGAGCAGGAATTGTTTAGAGTGAGTGTGTGTGTGTGTGTTGCCGCTGCGGCTGTCAGTGGGGGAGTCAGTCACTCTGTGATCCGCTCCGTCACAATGTGTCATTACATATTTAGTGTGTTGTGGTCCTTGTGTGTTTCAATTACAATATTTTCTTTCTCTCTTCATAGGATATGTTGGGAAAGGTGGCTGGACACTGGTCTTAGTGCCACACACACACACACACACACACACACACACACACACACAC